>JAULJZ010006727.1:0-39762 GCA_032270985.1 Heliamphora pulchella | reverse complement strand
TTAAAAACAACCCCCCCCCCCCCCCCCCCTTTCCCAATCCCAAATATATATATATATATATATATATATATATATATATATATAAAATAAAAAGCTGTATTCTCATGGTTTCTCTTGGCTATATGGTTCATCCGGGGGATGCCCACCAATTTCCCCAAAACTCACTGTAATCACCCCTTTAAGGACAGTCATGAATTCAAGATCGTACCACAACCCAAGTCCCTACCCGTATACAAAACAGCTCAAGCCAATGGCTTCGCAACCACTCAAAAAGAATGGGTTCAGCAACCAAAAGACCAAAAAAAAAAGGTCTCTGCCTCCTTAATCTTGAGGGAATCAACAAATTCTAAAAATTGATCAAGGCTTGGAAACATCTTGTCAAAAAGGGAGCTCTTCCACCTATGTAATTGCTACAACACATCAAAACACCCTCCTACTTCTATTGCCCCAAACGAACCATGTTAACAACCCATTTTGCCTCACCTACAAACCTCACATATAAGCACAGTCAGAATCAATAAACAAGTTCAAACCACAAAGATAGTCACTAAAAACTCCTTCAATTCACAAGTCAATTCCAGAACAGCCAACAAACAGAATCATGACGGTACTAAATCATGGCATCCCAGGTAAGTACTATAACACAAAACTTTAAACACGTCATAAAATCTCATATTCATATTGTAAGCATCACAGCACTGCTTACCATAAACCCACTCATTGTTTACAGTCTACTTGTCAAATTTGGGCTCCCTGCAACCTTGTATTCTAGTCTAAAATCTCACTATCGTTGAGAATAACTTGAATCACAAGGGAGATGATGTAGGAACACTCTAGTAGATGGTCTTAGGCAACACATCAAATTTCACGCAAATCAGAGGTCATTTGAACGACTTACTGTATACCAGTGACCCACCGAAATGCTATATCAAGCCCCACCAACTAGAGTTGGTACTCTGAAAATCAAGTCCATGGTAACACCTAGAATACCAACTGTAACATCTTGTTTGAATTTCGGCAAATTGAGTTCAATTGGTAAGTCATATCCAACCCTCAAGAACATCCTTTTCAATCTAAGCTGGACTATCTACGCGACAATAGACAAAGAACTACGAGAATTTGGCAAAACTGACTCCACCATCACATCCGGAATGCGTTGAACTTTTCAAAAGGACTCTCCAATCAAGTTTTGTATGCCAAAACCCGAATAATGAGCCAATTGCCAATTGCCAATTGCCAATTGCCAATTGCCAAACCAAACATACCTTGGCTTGGGTCCCAAACTGCCCTACCTCCTTCCCCATTGAGATTCACGAATGCCCAAGAAAAGTGGCCCAAAATCAACCACGTCGGCCTACGTTAAGCCTAATCCACATGTCAAACATTTGGTAGTCGATCGACCTTCCCTAGCCTTCCAAGAGCCACAGCAGCCTTCCTGCGCCCTCTGGGAGCAGCCCCTCAAAGAGCCACAAGCATACTCTGCAATGCCTATAAAAGGCACCCCCTCTCTCTCTCTCTCTCTCTCTCTCTCTCTCTCTCTCTCTCTCTCTATAGAGCTTTTCCCTATGTGGAAGCCCTACCGACATACTGACAATCCAATTTCATCTTCCTTTAGCCTAAGAGAGTATGCTATATAGTTGTCAATTTGGTTGATCTTTTATATCAAAAATCTGAAAGTTCACACAGTAAAACACCTGACAAAGTGAAATTCGAACATTTTAACAAGTCTTTTGACTAAATAAATCAAGCCATAGAGACCCAGTGTTGGGCAGAACCCATTGTCAAAGGACTATTTCGCTAGAATGCTTGCTTGAATCTAGCTCCTCCTGGATTCGATACAATTCAAAAAGAAAAGAAATTATCAAAATAGAAATTTCCATTTTGATTTTCCTTACCCAAAGTGCCACAAATACTCCAGCCATGTCGCGGTATTGCTCAATTTTTCGTAACTTCTTCCAGAAATTGGGAAGTTCTTAAAATCTCTGCCCCTTTTAAATACTGCTTAGCATGCATAGTAGGCTTTAGCTTTCATGCTTTACATAGTTATTCTTTCAATATGTAGAATAGGAAATCATACATTCTTGTTTTACTTCAGTACTCTATCTATTTTTAAAATAAGAATTCATATATTCCTATTTTATGTTGTTTTTCTGCCCGTAATATATGAAACAGAAATTCACATATTCCAGTTTCATGTCGTTTTTTTTATCCCTATAAAAATCTATCTCCTGCATATCGTGAATTTGACCGCTTTAGTTAGCTATAGTAAGAACACACTTTTAAAATTGCAAGTCGTCTCTCTACTATCTCTTCAGAGAGAACTTTCCCTATGCGGAAGCCCTGTTGGTGCACCAACAGTCTTTTTTCCTTCTTGCCTAAGAAAGTATGCTCTATAGTTGTCACAACAGTAAATCTTTTGTATCAAAATTGCTTTTGGAACACTTCAAAGCACTTGTGGGTGATGGTGGACCTGATTCCATTTACGGACATGTAGGATTCACAGCTTGATCCCATCAAACTCTTTTTCAAAACTATATTTTCAAACCTTTTACAAACTACGATCGGACCTGATTCCTAATACAAACAGTTTCACGGCTCAGTTCCATCAACTCCCTTTTTAAAATCTCTTTCTAAACTACGATTAGACTTGCTTCCCAAAAGGGCTACGTAGGCATCTATTTCACAGCTCGGTCCAAATCTTTTTCAAATCCCATTTTCCATACAATCGTTTTTTAAAAGACAAAATTATTCGAATATATCATTAAATTAGTAAAAGTTATGAAGACCATTGAGTTTTTTAACTCAAGACAATTTTTGTTCTCTAAAGTTGTGTTGCTTTTGAAGCAGTGCTCCTACATGAACACAAAACTCTAGTGGACCTACAAAAAGTTATTCATTTGTTTATTCGCTGAATTGTTGATAAGTCCAGTGGTCTCATGCTTCTCATTTATTTATTTGGTGAATGGTGGCTTTGTTAATCGAGGTCTTCAAGAACAATGAAAACTCCGTTTGAACTATCTTTATTGAAGTAGCTTATATAATTTTGTTTAATTTTTGCAATATTTGTGTTTTATACATGTCTTATAACTTTTGTTTTTACTTCTTTTTAAATATTTAAAAAAACTTTTGATACACAATACATAAAATTAGAAAAATGATTAACGATTCAATACGCGAGTTGACAACTATGTTTGGACTCTGGTACCATAACTCTACACCAAAGTATGCGAACTAGCCCATCAATAATTGGAAATACACCAACAAGAATCAATTTTATTATGGCCATCTATACTATATGGATTTTTCTAAACATATGAAGTACCCATGTCGGATAATCGACAATTGGATAAAGGTATAAGATGTGTGTCCAACATTTTTAAATAGACATCCACTTAGAAAGCATATGTAGTCATTCAAGGTCACTATAAAATTATGTATAAACTATAATATTATGTATGAAATGTATACTGAACCTTGTAAACACATTTTACACTAGAAAATAAATAAACATAAAAATATATTAAATAATACAATTATCACTTTGTGTCCCAGTATCCTTGACATAAGAATTAGATTAATTCAACACTTAGAAACACACTTGACTAGTATCTAAGTTCATGTAACATTTATGGCCATATTTAACCTTCAGAAGAGAGACGACTTTAATGCATAAAAGGAAAAAGCACAAGCAATAGAAACACACCCAATCTACCCCACAAAAAATTACATACCACCTCATAAAGCAAATGGAATACCACTATAGGGTAGCCATCTACAATCCCTACCATCCTACCTAAATGCCATCTCCAAATTTCTCTCATATTCCTCCTCTCTTCTTCTATCACCCTCTTATCCCATAATAGTATCACATCCCTGGGTAGTGCGTTGTACGCTCGACTTGCAAATGCATCCACTCCACAAACCTTCCCCACTTCCCACACTTCTAAGAGTATCAATAGTTATATCTTCAAATTTTGTTTCTTGCAAAAAACACCACATCCAACCTCAAATCTTTAGGAGAACAACTAGTTGTCACCATTTTATCACTGCATCCAAGACTCTCACTCACTAAGTAATAATTTTGATCCCCATATAACAAAACACTAAAGACCCTGTCTACCCACCTTTGCCCACTTTCTTCTCCTCCTGTATCTTTCCTCATTCTTAATAGAACACCCCAAAATTTTTACCTCCCTTTTTGAACTAATGTGGTACCACCCCACGCCAACCCCAACTTCGTCTTTTGCTCTTCCTTGAGGACCTTGACCCATAGGCCCTCCACCTAGCTCCAATAGATTCAAAAAGGCACACCACCTCCTCCTCAAATCCCTCACAAGAAAGCCCCAAGAAATTTATGGAAGTATCCCTACCCCTTTAGCACCCACACTGAGACTTCATTTAGCTGTACCTCCTCTCAGTTCGCAAGGCATGTAACTGTGGATACATTCATCCAGGAAAAGCATCAGCATAGAAGTGCACTCCAAAGGATCCAAAAGCTCCACTTTTATTTATATCTTAAATGGGCAAGATATAATAAATGCAAAAACTATCTATCATTTTTGAAAGAACAAAAAAAAACACTATTTGCATCTTCAAAATGTTCAATGTTATGGCATAAGAAAGTACCAACTACAGACGCATTGGGCACCTAATCAGCCATAAATACTTCAAATTGACTCCAAATCTCTCCAAGCTTGCACGAATGGCTTGATCAAGATCGTAACAAGCAACAACTATAAAGTGAAACAGCAATTCAAAACATGTGTAAGACATAGGTATAAAAACTAACACCATTTATAACAATTACAACATACGATATGTACCAGAGATACCAATTTTGTGGCAAACTGTGCGGAACGCTTTCCGAGAACGATCAATAACAAGAGCTTTTCTTCTCACATCAAGGTTCAACTGTTGGCACAAACAAGAACAGTATTCAGGAAGCCCAAAACAAAGAGAAAAACATGGTGATATAGATAGGTTACGCATTGATACGCGCATAGAGAAGAAGGGGAGGGGAAAGAGGGTAAATCTTCAGATATACGGCCATGGATTTTCAATTCGAAGATATGGGAGCAATAAAGATGGAGAAAGAACCCTAACCGGAGGAACTAAAAGAAAATGTAAAATGGACCACAGTGGGTTTCTCGACTCAGCTTTTCCATCGTTGTCAATTAAACGACAGCATGCGATGAGTCAGCGGTCCTGTAAGGGCCAAGTTTTAGACTTTTTTCTCATTTTTTGTTTTTTCTGAATTTTTTTATTATTTGACTAAAATATTTTGCTTTTAAATCGTCTCAATGGGATGAACCATGGGATGAACCGAAAAAAAAATAATTAAAATGTAAAAATAAATCATTAAAAATGAAAATAAATAATATAAAACTTAATTTATTAGTTTATTTTTGTCTTAAACATTTATTTATATTTTACTTTTCATACTTGTCTCAGTGGAAGAAATAAAAAAAAGTGTAATGACTTTGCAAAATGATGAGAAAATTTAACTAAAAATAAAAATAAGCAAATAAATAATTATGACAAAGGGGTCCTGTCGGCTATAGTTTTTTATAAATAAAAAAAACGTTCTGGTATTGTTGTGCTTAATTTTTTTTTTTTTTAAATAGTTTTTAGAACTTTTAAATTTGAAATTTTTAAAATTAAGTATAAATAAATTTCGAAAAGAAAAAAAAATGTTCTGGTATTGTTATGTTTATTGTTTAAAAAAATAGTTTTAGTATTTTTAAAATTTGAGAAATTTAAAATTAAAATAGAACTAAATTTAAAAAAGAAAAAGTCTGTTGCTAAAAAAAACTTTAAAAAAGTGACTTTCTTGCCAATTAAACTTCAAAAAATTTAAAAAAAATTAATATTTTTCATTACTATCTTACTAATCGAACAAACTCTTAATGTATATTTTAAATAAAAAACAATAAAACTCAAAAGTGCTATCATTGAAGGGGATTCCTTCACTATTACTTGGGCATCATTACCCAATTTTGATTTTATAGACATGTTTGATTGACCGGATTAGATATAAGATTATATTATATATCTTATGAGATTATATTTTCTTTATTTGAATTCAACAAGTAGTGGAAATATTATGCATCCATTGGATAATTAATCCTATAAAATATGAGATATACAATATTTGTGATAATATGGTATTAATAATATATTTATTACTAGTCTTATGGGACTCTTTATCAAGTAAAATTATTTATATCTCTTCATTATTAATCTAATCAATCAAACATGGCATATGTTATTGTGTTCGTAGATCTTAAAATGGGTTGGCTCATGTTTCGGCTAGAATGGCCTTTAAACATGAAATGGTACAATATTGGATGAACCCATTTTCTCATTTCATCTCCTCTCTTGCTTTGGCAAATGCCCTCCAAGGATAGCGAATGTTTCAATCGGTTTTATCTTGGCTACTCAGCATTGTGTTTGTACGGTGTGGGTGGAGCTTTTGCTTGTTCTGTAGAACTTTGCTGCGACTTAGAAAGCACGAGTACAGATACGATACAATACAGAAACAACGATATGAAAAAATTACAAAAAAGTAGGATACGGACACGGTTAGGATATGTTTGTAAAAAAATATTTTTTTTATTTTTAGTAATTTATTATTTATAAAAATAAAACCTAAAGTATGAATAAATTCATTTGGTTATTACAATTTAGCATTTAATACATAACAAATAATCAAAACATTATAAATTAAAAATAAATTACAAACTTATCACGTATTAAAGTTAATAAAGTAAAACATATAATAAAATAAAATTTTAAAGCAAAAAAAAACTCAAAGAAAATTAGAAAAATATAAAAAATTAGAGCATCGTGTATCCCCCGGTTTCCTTCCCATATCCCCCATGTATTCCTCCCGTATCTTCTTGTATTTTTCACGTATTCGAGTCGTATTCAAAATTCAAAAAAAATTTTTAAAAAAATTATTGAATACTTATTTGGCGTATCCAATATGTATCATGTCGTATTGGGCGTGTATTTGTGTTTGATACATATTCGATACGCGTATGGAGCCAATTTTGAAGTAATCATACTTCATAGGCTGCCACTGGTCTTTTTTGGTCTCTCAATCAAAAATAAATATTCAAATGGACCAATGATTTGAAAATAGAGAGTTCATTTAATTCTATTTCCTCTCAAAATCACTCGATCAAAGATATGTGTTAAATATGTTTGAAAGTTAGTTTTTTAACTTTTTAGCATTTTTAGCCAAAGAGTTAAATTTGGTTCAAAGTAAGTTATTTGGTAACTTAGCTTTTAAGCTAGCTTTTTTAAAATTTGTTGTTGGAGTAAAAAGCTATCTTTTTTATTTTTTGTTCAAAGTGGATAATTTTATTCTTCTATATATTTATTATTAACAATTATATATAGTTGTTAGTGGTAATAAATAAGTTATAAATAAGAGATATTATTGTATTTTAAAAGTGGTGGTAGTTTGAATAGAATATTCTAGAAGTTTGTGTTTTAATTTGATTTTTTAGTTTTTTTTTTTCAAACAAGCATCCTTGGCTTTTTAGCGTTCTTAGCCAAAATGTCAAAAAGTCAAAAAGTCAAGGTTGCCAATCAAGGCCTTATAATCTTCGGACAATCTTATTAATGAGATGAGAATCTCATTATTAGGGAGATAACCTATTTAAGTGGTGGCATATATAAGACCTATTAACCTCACCATTCCAAGGTCTTAAAGTCTCCTTGATGAAAGTGTTGTGGATTTCAGGTCAAGACTCGACTAAATCTAACCCACAAGTCACATTGGTAAAGAACACAATCAAGCCACAAACGAAAACAAATAAGAACGAGAACAGAAAACAACTAATGATGCACGCATGAGTTTTTACGTTGTTCGGCAATATTGCCTATGTCCACAAACTCACACTTTCATTATTAATCTTAGGATTATAAAAGGAATAATAATCTTGACGTTTCTCTCTAACTAAACCATGACATTTTACCCTTTTCATAAAGACCCTTAGGTTAAAACATAACTCTAGCCGCCGCACAGCAATAATTGTTTCACGACGGTCCGCTCGAACGGACCCCTATCCGCTCGAGAGGTCACTAACCTGAGACCACCTTCGTACAAGCTCGCTCGCTCGGGCCCCTAGTCGTTCGAGCTATCACTATCCTAAGACCAACTGCGTGCAAGCCCACTCGAACGGTCACTAGATAGAGAGGTTTTTATTCACTCTCAACAGAAAGGAAACTCATGAGGCATTGATTACAATTAAGGGTCCCTAGCCTAACAATTATATTTGGCTACTCAAGTTTTGTGTAGTTTATTAAGACACTTATGTCACGTTTGTATTAAAGGATTAGAGGGTGAGATTGGACTATTAGTCAAAAGTAGTTTTGGTATCTTACGTTTGGAGGCAAAATAGAGATTCCGACAAACAGTCCGAATTAGACACATAATTCCTTATATGAGAGATAACTAGTAAGAGGGAGAAGAGTGAGATAGAGAGGGATATGATTAGACAGTGGAAAGAATTAAGCATAAAAAGTTTAATCTCTCTTAATCCCACACAAATAAACAAACATGGGAGTATACTAATAAGTGGATAAATAATGCAATTGATAACTAATCTCATTACTACTTGTCATGGGAAACTTAATCCATCTTAATCTTATCATCCAATACAAATATAGCCTTAATCTTTAGTGAGGATAAGAGAAGAATTAGTGAATGCTTACTTGAAAATGACTTATAGCAACCATAGTATTCAACTTGAACAACAGTGGCTGAAGGTTAGTATATTTTATTTTCGATGTATATACATACGTGCGTGTATGATATTATGTTACACTGTTATATTAGAGTCGCACTCTAGTTCATTTTGTTTAAAGTTTTGATTTTATGGTCATATAAGGATTAAACGAATCCTATGTTAGTTTTTAGGATGTATGAACCTTCTAAAAAAATGTGTTATGCATTATATGTTAGAAATTTTATGGGTTTTGAGCTTGGTGGAACATTATTTTTAGCTAATTTTAAAACTAAATAATTTTGGATAGAATTAATCTTTTTTTATGATTTTGAGTTCTAATATATTCCTCTCCGTGAGTAGTTTAATCTTGGATTTTATAGTGTTTAAAACTGTTAATGGATGAATAAAAAATTGACTCTAAAAGTGTGTCATTGAAGTTAGCAAAAAAGTTGGTAATTCAAAAGAATCCCACATTGCTTAGAAGATGAAAAGTTAAGGAACATATAAGATTCAAGTTGGAATTTGAGTTTAGGCCCCATTGTGTACCAAGTTTTGTGGATAGGGCAGAACCTATCCAAGTGTAGGTTTGGGTTCAACCCACACACGCACGCGCACCGCCCGTCCGACCGGCTGGCTCAGGTCCGTGGGTCGAATCAACCCATATCTTTTTAGAAAAAATTTATTTGTTTAAATTTTTTAATTTTTGAATAATTTAATTTTTAAAATTATTTCAAGATTAAGTTACTGATTTTTGTCCATTGGATTCAAAAATCGGGCCGTTGGAGTTTCTTTTGGGCCACGTTTGTTGAGCGACGGGTCACGTTTGTTGGGCGGTCTAACCGCCAGCCTAAACCGGGTTCGTGCCTGTTTAGCTAGTCCAAACAGTCACATTCCAAGCTTATTTAAAGGCTGCTTCTTTGTCCAAATGAACACACTCAATTCCCAGTATGCTTCCTTCTTGTGTGCTTCTACATACTCTGTATTCCCTAAGTTCTAAGAGAGAGAGTTCGAACTCAATTTCAGTTCGCTTGAGTGACATATTGCTATACTGCTTCTATTGTTAGTTGATCGTTGTATATTGGGAGGCGTTTGCTATCAACTCGAAACACCGTAATGAGGACAATTTCATCTTAAGGAGATTGCGTTAAACGCGAATATCGATCAACCTTTTCTGTATTACCCTACTATAACAGGTTCTTCAAATTATGTATTTCCAGTTTTGTTTTGATTTCTGTTTTTGCATTCTGTTCGTCCTCATTTTTTCTGCAGTTATTTAATTTATGTTCATATAGTTTATTATTTGTCACGATTTTAATTTTTCTATATCTGCTATTAGTTTGTACAAAAAAGATTGTTTAGCAACCTATTTCGCCAACAATCTTAAGACGAAATTTCGTCCTAGTTATTCATAATCTATTTTTATATTTTCTGTTATAGTGTTTTAAAACTGTTCGACAGATTATATTCTGTTTTAATTTTAAGTACAGTTTATTAAATTCTTTAGTTATTTTCAGTGTAATTAATTATCTGAATTAATTAACAGTTTTACAGATTAAATACTGTTTTAATTACAGTTTATTAAAGTATTTATTTGTGGTGTTATTATTTCTAGTTTGTGGTATAAAACAATTTTCTGGAAATAAATATGCGTTGTACAGCTTTTTACAGTTTTAGGAAAATAAAAAGTTTATCTGCAGTTTTATTTTAATTGCAGTATTTTTGAAGGAAAAATAAATTCCTTTTAGATTATTTTCAGATTGTTAAAACAGTTTTATTTGGGTTGTTTCTATGATAACAAAAAATTAAATTATGAAATTTGAAAATGTTGAAACTACTGCTGTTACTTCTGATGTTACCCCTACCCATGTCCTGGTTGCACCTTTAGTGATACCGGCTGTCACTACGACAGTCCCGGTAACAAAAATATGGCAATCAAAATATTGTTCTATCTTACTACTCTAAATCTGGATAGATTCCTACGTGAGGATGTTTCGGCATTGACTGAAGGTGAAACCGATCAAGGTGAAACCGATCAACAGGCGGTTGCTGCGGTGGATGCTGCGTTGGATGCATGGAAACATGCTGACTTCCCGTATCAAAATTATATTCTCAACGGATTAGACAACACTCTGTACAACGTGTATAGTCCAATCGAGACGGTAAAAGAACTATAAAAATCTTTGGACCACAAATATAAGACAGAGGATGCCAGTGCGAAGAAATTCGTTGTTGACAAATTTTTAGATTATAAGATGGTGGATTCCAAGCCAGTCGCTGGACAAGTTTAAGATCTCCAACTTATCCTGCAGGATATTCATGTAGAAGGTATACATCTAAGTAAATCTTTTCAGGTTGCTGCTATAATTGAGAAATTACCACATAACTAAAAATATTTCAAGAATAACTTAAAGCATAACTGCAATGAGATGAAACTGGAGGAACTAATTGTCTAATTGAGGATAAAGGAAGACAACTGTAAGTCTAAAAAGAAGACCGGGATGGAGTTCAAGGCCAATGTTGTGAAACAGGCGCCTAAAGTCAACAATGAGAAAAGAAAGCGTGTTGATGACAAAGGCGAGGACTCAAAGAGACTCAAATTCAAGGGCAAGTGCTACATCTGGACAAGCCTGGGTATCGAGCAAAGGATTGTCATAGCAAGCGCAAGAAGAATGCTCAAGCCAACGTGACCGATCTGGACAACCTTTCTACTGCGGTGGATGACATTAGTCTTTCTACCGTTGCGTTTGAAACAAATTTTGTTGAAAATCTCAGAGAATGGTGGGTGAACACTGGAGCTACTCGCCATATTTATTCAGACAAACGAATGTTCTGTACTTATCAGACGATAGATGCAGAACAACTATATATGGGGAACTCTTCTACCTACAAGGTGGAAGGTTAAGGAAAGGTGATACTGAAGATGACTTCGGGAAAGTAACTCACGCTCAACAACGTGCTGCATGTGCTAGATATTTGTAAGAATTTAGTTTCTGTGTCTCTATTGAGCAAGAATAGGTTTAGGCTAGTGTTTGAGTCTGACAAATTTGTACTCAAAAAAAGTGAAATGTTTGTGGATAAGGAGTATCAGACCGATGGTCTGTTTAAATTGAATGTAATGATTGTTGTACTAAAACTTGATATGAATAAGAATAACGCATCTTCTTCTTATATTGTTGAGTCATCTATATGGCATGGTAGATTATGATATGTTAATTATAATTTTTTGAGTAGATTAATTAACAATAATTGCCCGCTTAAATTTAATATTGATCTGAATCACAAATGTGAGATTCGTGTAAAGGCAAAATTAGCTAAGGCTACTTTTCATTATGTTAAGAGAAATACAGAACATCTGAATTTAATTCACAGGGATATTTGTAATTTTAAATAAATTACAACAAAAGGTGGTAAAAAATATTTTATTACTTTTATTGACGATAGCACTAGATACTATTACATCTATTTGCTTAGAAATAAGGATGAAACCTTGAAAATGTTTATACACTACAAGAATGAAGTTAAAAATCAACTTGAGAAGAAGATCAAAGCTCTAAAGAGCGATAGCTGTGGTGAATATGATTCAATTTTTGGTGAATTTTGTTCATAGTATGGCATAATTCATCAAACCATTACACGCTATTCTCCATAGCAAAATGGTGTTGTTGAACGGAAAAATAAAATATTAAAGGATATGATGAATGCTATGTTGATTAGTTCTAGACTACCTCAGAACTTGTGGGGAGAAGCTATTCTTTTAGCTAATTATATTCTTAATAAGATAGCTCACAAGAAGACGAATAAGACACCTTATAAATTGTGACAAGGTCAAATGTGTACCTATAAATTCCTAGGAGTGTAGGAGTGTTTGACAAAGGTAGCAGTGTCCATACCAAATAGGTCAAAATTGGGACCTAAAACCGTTGATTGTGTATTCATCGGTTATGTTAATAATAGTAGTGCTTATCGATTTCTGATTTACAAATCTGAAATTTCAAATATGCATGTTAATACTATTATTGAGTCAAGAAATGCGATGTTCTTTGGACATGTATTTTCTTGTAAATCTAGACAAGAGACAAGTTATGTAAACAGAACTTATGACACTACTTAGAGTAGTGATCATGATGAAGACCAAGAAGTAGAGGGTGCAGAACCTAAATATAGTAAATGTGCTAGAATACCTAAATATTTTGGTTTAGATTTTCTAACATATTTGTTAGAAAATGAGCATCGAACTTATAAGGAGGCGTTATCCAGTGCTGAAGCCTCTTTATGGAAAGAGATTGTGAACAGCAAAATTGAATCCATCATTTAGAATAATATATGAGAACTGGTAGATCTTTCACCCGGTTGTAAACCGTATGGATATAAATAGATATTCAAGAGAAAGATGAAAGCAGATTGATCAATTGACAAGTACAAAATAAGACTTGTGGCCAAAGGATAAAGACAAAAAGAATATCTTGATTACTTTAACCCATATTCACTAGTTACAAGAATAACGTTTATACGTATGCTAATTTTCATAGCTGCGTTATTTAATCTGGATATACATTAAATGGATGTAAAGACGACATTCTTAAATGGTGAATTGAATGAAGAGATTTACATGGAACAATCGAAAGGGTTTGTTGTTCTTAGACAAGAGAACAAAGTTTCTAAGCTTGTCAAAAATTTTTATGGTTTAAAACAAGCGCCAAAGCAATGACATGGGAAATTTGACAACACTAAAATGTCAAAAAGTTTTAAGACAAACGAATGTGACAAGTGTGTCTATGTTAAAAGCACAGACAAAAGATATGTTATCGTCTGTCTTTATGTTGATGATATGCTCATCATAGGTTGTGATGATCAAATGATCAAATGTACTAAGAAAATGTTGAACAAACAGTTTGACATGAAAGATTTGAGAGTGGCAGATGTTATTTTAGGAATAACAATTTCTAAATCATCTGAGTGATATGCTTTATCTCAATCACATTATATTGAGAAAATGCTTGGCAAATTTTTCAAAGATGATGATCGTCCTACGAGGACGCCGGTAGATGTAAATCTACATCTATTTAAAAATACTGGAGAAAATATATCTCAATTGGAATATTCTAGGATTATTAAGAGTCTAATGTACTTAAGGAATTGCGTACGATCGGATATATCGTATGTAGTGAGTAAATTAAGTAAGTACACAAATAACCTAGGGACGACCACTAGAAGGCTATAGTTCGGGTTTTTGGATATCTAAGATACACCTGTAAATACGATATGTGTTATACCAAATATCTAGCTGTTCTGGAAGGCTATTGTGATGCTAACTGGATATTTGATACAAAAGACTCAAAATCCACAAGTGGTTATGTCTTCACTCTCGGAGGTGCAGCTGTGTCTTGAAAATCTTCCAAACAGACATGCATTGCTAGGTTAATAATGGATGCCGAGTTCATAGCTTTAGATAAAGCTGGGGAAGAAGCAGAATGGCTACGCCATTTTTTAGAAGATTCCATTGTGGCCTAAACCTATGCCAGCAATTTGCATTCATTATGATAGTCAATCTGCAATTGGAAGGGCATAGAGTAATTTATAAAATAGTAAGTCACGACATATACATCGTAGATACAATATCATTAAATAGCAGGTCTTAAGTGGAATTATATCCATTGAGTACGTAAGGTGAAAAGATAATATTGCAGATCCGTTAACCAAATGTTTCACCAAAGAGCAAATGATTGTTAATAGAGGGGAATGAGATTGAAGCCTATTACTAAAGAGACATCTTAATGGCAACCCAACCTAACTGACTGGAGATCCCAAGATCTAGGTTCAATGAACAATCGAATTATGTTTGACTCTAAGGAGATTACTAGGGAGATTAACTCTTACCCATTTATATGATGAAATAGTGATGTCTGTAGCATGATTAAGGATAAACTATACTTTTAATGATTCATATACCTTGGATATTCAAGTGAGGTATGGCAAGATATTCTTAATAAGAATCACCTACATGAGTGTGAACTGGGCCGGTTCTACGAGAATTGTTAAGGCTAAATTCTCTAGAGCACTCATGAATAAACATGTTCAGGGCCGAAATGAACACAACCGTGAGAACCAAGCTGCGTTAGAAAGATTCTATGTGAACTCTATTATCTTGGCTTACATAAATGGCTGAACACTTCAAGACATCATGTTTACTAATTAACCAGTAAGTCCTATAGTTTCTCACAAGAGAAGGTTCAAAGCCAAAAGCTACCTATCCTATGCAGAATTTTTTTTAAACTCTCTCTGTGTTTGCATATTGTTGCATTTATTTTTTTATCAAATTCCATTCATGTGGAGAATTGTTGAAAATTTTATGGGTTTTGAACTTGATGGAACATGATTTTTAACTAACTTTGAAACTAAATAATTTTGGATAGGATTAATCTTTTTTGATGATTTCAAGTCCTAATATATTCCTCTCCATGAGTAGTTTAATCATGGATTTTATGGCGTTTAAAATCGTTAACGGGTAAATGAGAAATTGACTACAAAAGTGTGCTATTGAAGTTGGCAAAAAGATTGGTAACTAGACCCAATCCCACATTGCTTGGGATATGAAAAGTTATGGGGCATATAAGATTCAAGTTAGAATTTGGGTTTGGGCTCGAAGGGCTACCAAGTTTTGTAGATGGGGGAGGACCTACCCAAGTGTGAGTTCGGGTCCAACCCAACCACGCGCGCACGCCCGCGCCGTTTTTTTCCGGTACGACCGGCCGGCCATGCCGAGCCAGGCCGGGTCGGGCTTGTGTCCTGGTCAGTGGGTCGGGTCGGGTCAGGTCAACCCTTATCTTTTTGGAAAAAATTTATTTATTTAAATTTTTAATTTTTAAAATTATTTCAAGATTATGTTATTGATTTTTGTCCGTTGGATTAAAAAATTGGGCCATTGGAGTTTCATTTGGGTCGCGTTTGTTGAGCGACGATCACGTTTGTTGGGTGGTCTAACCGCTAACCCGGACCGGGTTTGAGCCTGTTCGGCCAGTCCAAACAGCCACCTTCTAAGCTTATTTAAAGGCTGTTTCTATGCCCAGATAAACACGCTGAATTCCCGACCTGCTTCACTCCTCTGTGCTTCTGCATATTCTGCATTCCCCAAGTTCTAAGAGAGAGAGTTCGAACTCAGTTTCAGTTCATTGGAGTAACAGATTGCTATGCTGCTTCTGTTGCTCATCGATCATTATATCATGTAAGGTGTTTGCTATCAACTTGAAACACCATAGCGAGGGTAATTTCGTCTTAAGGAGATCGTGGCAAACACAAGCCTCGATCAACCTTTTCTGTATTACCTCACTGTAACAGGTTCTTCAAATTTTGTATTTTTAGTTTCAGTTCGGTTCATGTTTTTGCATTATGTTCGTCCTTATTTTTTCTTCAGTGATTTAATTTATATTCATACAGTTTATTATCTGTCACAGTTTTAATTTTTCTGTATTTGCTATTAGTTTGTACAAAACAAATTGTTTAGTTACATATTTTGCCAACATTATATTCCCTAACTATATAATTAAAAATAAATTATATATATATATGTAAAATTGACATTTGTTTGTACAAATGATTTATAAAGGACTTAATTTTTAAGAAACACAAGAATTGTGTTGTGTTTTTCTTTTTATCAAAAATTCTAATAAATGGTTGAAATCAATATTTTGAAAACTAAATCAATGGGCAAATCGGGAAAGAGACTGGGCGAATGGATCACAGGTACAACCGTTATCGAACCAGAATTAAATGGTGATGTCATAATTAGGTTATTAATAAATTTATAATTAAAAAATAAAAATAATTTTTAACTCATAATTCAAATAACAACATAACGATACTTTATGATTTGAGTATGACTCCAATTAAAAACTTAAAACCTCCAACAAAGGTAATTAAAATCTAAAATGTCCTTAATTCTAAAGTTAAATTAAAATAAACATAAATCACAAATATAATAAAATATAAACCAAGTAACATGCACAAAGTATTAGCGTTTAATACATCACATCATTCTCAAAAAAAATATATAAACATGTTTTTTTTCTTTAGCATGGTGGTTCGGTGGCTAGTGCGTCATTGGTCTTGGTTTTGGTGGTCGCCTCTCGGCTTTGTATTCCCTCTCTATATCTACTATTGAATTGGTTGCAAGTTGCAAGTTGTAATTAGGCAATTAACAATTTGATTTAGCAATTAGTTTTATTAATTTTATTGTACAATTATATTGTGTGTAATTGGAGTTCAAGAGTCAAATTAGAAAATATTATAAGAACCGACCAATTCTTATAACCTACCACTGGTTCGACTGAATCAACGGTTTAACCGCGAGTTAAAACGATTTTGTTAAAAAATAACGATTTTTGTATCTGACCGGTTCAATGGGTAAATCTGAATAGTTAACTAGATCAGGTAGCGAGTCAACCGGTTGAACCTATAATACCATACATTTTTACTAGCACATTAGGACCATAATAGTTGTACTGGTTTCACACGTAACTCATAAACCCTACAAGAAGGTATATATGAGATATGTTTATCTTATAGACCTATGTGTATGTTATAGGCATAATTGGGCCAAAATTTAAAAAGCCGAAAGTGTTAGAAAATACAAAAGGCCTAAACTAAAGAAAGGCCCAAATTAAAAGGCCCAAATTAGAGAAATACGCAAACTAAAAAAATGCCCAATTCATACCAAGCTCAAGTTTCATTAGGCCAAGATCAAATAAGACTCAAGTTCATTAAAGGTCTAAGATCATTAAAAGCCCAAATCAATTGAAAGCCCAAGTTTCATTTGGCCTAAAATCAAATAAGGCTCAAGTTCAATAAAAGTCCAAAATCATTAAAGGCCCAAAATTAAATGAAAGCCCAATAACATTTCTTTTAAGCCGAGATTATTCAAACCCGAATCTTTTATTTAAAAAAAAAAACAAAGAACCCAAAGAAGGTTAAGACTAAATCCAAATCCTTTTTTGATCCAAATAAAAATCTTTAATTAAATATTTGTAAGTACATAAATATAAATATATATATATAATAAAGATAAATTAAATATATATAATAAAGATAAATTAAATATATAAATAAATAAATAAAAGAAAGAGAAAAGAGAGAGAGGTCCCAATACCCTTGATGTGATTTATCATGAGTAATCATTTAAGCATATAATCATATCATTTTTTAACTAGCAAGTTAACCTCCCATCACTATAATTATTTACTATAAGTTAAACGAACATTCCATCACCCTAACCTTCTTAACTTCCTCAAGATACATTCTTCATTACAAAGCTTTTCTAACTCCCTCTACTTACATCTCCCATTCCTAACCCCTAGTTATATCTCTCATTCTTAAGTCCCCCTAGTTACATTCGCTCTAGTTATATTTCTTATTCCTAACTCCCTCAAGACACATCTCCCCTTAATAAGTGCCCCAAGGTACATCTTCCTACCTTCCCCAAGATACATCTCTCTTTCATAAGTCAGATATATCTTATCCAAGTTACATTTTCCTTTTCAAACTCTCATAAGTTATATCTCCCATTCCCAAGAATACATCTTCTATTACAACACCCTCTTAACTCCTTCAAGTTAAATTATACTATAAAGGGGGGCTTTTCCCTCCCCTTACACTCACCAACTCGGCAAGAGAGAGTGTTTGTGTGATACCCGACCTTTAAAATAATAATAATAATAATAATAATAATAATAAAAAGTAATTAATTTATCACAAGACCCTAAATAGAATCTCTAACAAAACCTTCTAATTAATTTTAAGATCTAAGTAAAAGAATTTACATCGAATAAAATTTTAAATAATCAAGAGTTGAGATAAAAAAAAATTGTATGGTTAGAAATTTTTTTTTGCAAATTCTAACTTCATGATAAATCATAAAATAATATTAAAAGGTTATTTTGGATTTTTGAGAATTTTCTAAACTTAAATTTTTTACAGTTATTAAAAATATTAGTAATCGTTAAACCACGATAAGAAAATATTAAATAGATAGAAAACCCTAGTAAAGATTCTAACAATACAATAATTTATAAAAATATATTAAAAATTTATAACAGAATTTTTAGATTATTCTGAATTAAAAATTTTACATAAAAACTTTTATTAAGTATATTTCAATTTCTGTGCAAATTAAAACTTATTTTTCACGTGTGTAATGATAGCTATGGACAGCTGTGGGCTCCCAAAACAGGCTCTTTTACCAAAATACGTTAGATTTTTAACTTTATAAACGGATTAGGGATTTTAAACCTTAAATCCCATTCTGCGTAAAAGCGTGTTTAGCAAAACAAACACGCTTTAATAGAAAACGTGTTTGCTAAACACACTTTAAGTTTAACCTCGAAAGAAATTAAATAACAATATAAAAATAGGTTTAGCAAACACGCTTTATGGATTTATACATAAAGCGTATTTAGTAAACACGTTTTCAGTATATATTTAGTTTTAATAAAAGCGTGTTTGCTAAACACGTTATATGTTAAAATTAATTTTCAACAAAAGCGTGTTTAATAAACACGTTTTCAGTATAAATTTAATTTTAATAGAAGCGCGTTTGCTAAATACGTTTTATGTTAAAATCAATGGTAAACACGATTTTCTTAGTGAATGAGTATTAGTATGTAGTTGATTCATATTTTTAACAAGTACGATCTTAAGGAGTTAAACATTGTGTATATTTCTGATCTAATTTTTAAATTTTTTTTTATGATCGGATCTGTTTATTTTGAAAAATTCAATAAGTTTGTTATCTATATAAAACTTTAAGTTGATTCGATACCTGTAGCTAAGTGATCTTATAATGTTCTTTTATAAATAATATAAATAAATGTTATAATTTTTAAAAAATAATTTTAAACAAATGTTGTTCAATCACTTAGTTACAGTTATCAAATCAATCTAATTTTTTTTACGAATAAGAAACTCAATGAATTCTACGTAATAAATTGATTCAATTATAAAAATATATTGGACAACTAAAAAAAACATTTTTCATGTAAATATGTTTTTCATTAGGCGTTTTACATTTATCAAACCATGTTTTCTTCATGGATGAGTTAGTATATGATGCTTTCATATGTTTAACAAGTTCATCTCAAAGAAATTAAACTTTATTTATATTTTTGATTTAATTTTTAAATATTATTTTTATGATCGAATCCGTTTATTACTTAAAATTCAATAAGTTTGTTACCCATATAAAAATTTAGGTTGACCCGATACATGTAGCTAATTAATCACGTAATGTTCTTTTATAAATAATATAAATAAAAGTTATAATTTTAAAAAAACTTTTAATTGAAGCAATTCAATCAATTAGCTACAGTTATCAAATGAATCTAATTTTTTTACAAACAAGAAACTCGACGAGTTCTAAGTAATAAATGGATTCAATTATAAAAATATATTCGAAAATAAAAAAAAACACATTTCATGTAAATATATTTTTCATTAAGCATTTTTCAGGTAAACACATTTTCTTGTCTTTCTGGGTTTGGTTCATTTTCAAAGAAAACGTGTTTGGTAAACACATTTTAAATGTAAATATATAAAAACGTGTTTTCTAAACACGTTTTATGCGTATAAAACTATAAAAGTATAAAAGTGTGTTTTGTAATCACACTTTATATATAAAAGTATATAAGCGTGTTTGACAAACACGTTTTATGTACTAGGGTATAAAACGTATTTAGTAAACACGCTTTACGTTTAAATATTATTTATTCAAAATTAAAGCATTTGTCGAAAATATTTGTAAATAAAGCATGCTTGTTAAACACGCATTTACGTAGAATGAGAATTAAGTTTTAAAAGTCCTAATTCGTTAATTAAGTTAAAAAGTTTATGTATTTTGGTAAAAGAGCCCCAAAATGCCTATAAATACATGGTGATTTCCGTAGTTTTTGGCAAAACTTGAGTAAACTGAGAAAAAAAAACTATATATATTATACATTCTGAACAAGATATATATATATATATATATAATACATTCTGAACAAGAAGCTCACAGCTTCTTCTTCCCTAAAAGCTTCACAGAAGAGAGACACGATGCCGGCGCACCGCACCAGTTGCGCCTACCGCCGTCCACCGCCGCGATAGACACCGAGCCACCAACCACCGTCACCGTTCTCCATCGACACCACCACCTTCAGCAGCTGGTCTCTGCTGCTCTCGCGTTTCTCCGTCTATCTCTCTCTGCTCTCTCTTCTCTCATCTCTCTCTCGGTCTCTCTCTCTCTCTGTCATCTCTCTCTCCTCTATATGTATATGTATATGTATATATATATATATACTCTCTCTCCCTCTCCTTCTCTCTGTTTGTATCTCTTCCTCTCTCTCTCTCTCACCACGCCATCGCTGCACACACCATCACTGCCGTGAGATCACCCTTCCATTTCGGTTTGAAGCAACTAATTTCATGGAGATGAATAGCCATTGTGTGTATTGGTGTTTGGTGTTGCTGTGTATGCTCTCTGTGTGTGTGTGTGTGTGTGTGTTGTGTGTTTGGTGATTGCCGTGTTCATGTGTGTGTGTGTTTGCTGTGTGTGTTTGGTGTGTGTGTGTGTGTGTTTAATTGAGAATTATTTGGTTGCTATGTTTTTAATTGAGAATTGTTTGGTTGCTTTAATTTGTGAAGCTTTAAATTTATTATAAAAGAGTTTTAATGAAACTTAAGATAAGAATTTTAAATTAAATTTTAAATCCAAGATCTAGAAAATTTAGGATATGAAATGTACGGGGGAGTCCCGTAAATTATATTTATTTGGTGGGTTGAATCCTATTCGATAACACTCGTTTCCACCAGATCACCTGCAATATGAACGAACGTAAGCTACCCGGCGGCAAATCACCGAAAGGCGCTCCGACGGTCAAGTTAGAAAGTGACAAAAAATCTTTGTCTCCAATTCACCGAGTTTTTTTTTTGTGTACCTTGTGCTAGCTAACTGCTTTCTTTTATATTGAGAAGGGTAATTTTGTCTTCTTTCCTCTAATGATCATTTCCTAGTCCCAATGCAATCCTACAAGACATCTCTGTGGCTTCCGTACGCGCAGGCGGCAACAGTAGAGCTGGTAGGGCATTCGTGGTCTTGTCACCATTTAATTTCCCTAGTTCGGTTCGTACCTATGGCCAAACTCCTCTCACGATAACCCTCCAGCTCCTCTCCCCGTCAAGTAACATTAAAACCAGCTCCTCTCCTCGTCAAGTCACATTAAACAGTGTACGGAGGCCATCATATCTCATTTAATGTTGTATGTTACTGGTCAAATCATATTAATGCTTCCCCCTACTAAGCCTCTGATAGTAAGCAGGAGCGGCCCTCAGCCGAACTGTAACTTACCGGAGCACGTGTCCGGGTCTAAGTCCCTCCTGTGATCTGCACCAAGCCCGATAGGCCGAACCGATATGGTCCCAACCCCTTCATTTGCCCCTCTGCTCTCTCTTTGCTCGGCAAGGAGAGAGTTGACATTTGCTTTCTGGACCGAGGTGGGGGCATATGCCATCGTCACCTCGGTTTACTTCCATCCCGGTTGGCCTTCGAGCTTCCATCTTTATTAGTGGCCGCCAGTAATAAATGCCGGCTCAGGACCCGCCACGCGTCCCAGCTCTATTGGGGCGTATAGCTGTTCTTGCCCCTTTCCAAGGCCAGGTCACTTTGTTCGCCAATGTTGCTATTTGAGCATCTCAAAGCCATTAAAAACTTAAATATCCCACTCTAGTTTCCTTCATTTCTTCTCCTGAAAAACCCCCTCTCTCTCTGCTGTTTTTTCTCTGCCATCAAATTTCAACCAGACGATCCCCCAAACAGGCGAACCCAACCACTTCGCGCCACCGCTTTACCCTGCGCTACCGCTGCTACCTCACTCTCCATCGCGTGGTTCTGTCCTCTCTTCTTCCTATAAGTTCTTCTTGCCGCATCTCGATCTTCTCCACTTTTTTCTGATCTGTTACTTCACTTTTTGTAAACTCGTTGGTAGTTTCAGGTTTTTCGAACTTTCGCTTATATATATCTCATCTCGCCCTTCCTCGACCCTTAGGAGTCATTTTCCCAGTTTGCACGTTCCCTGCACGCTTCCAATTCCCCATCAATTTTTATCCCCATTTCACATTTTTCCCCTCTTTAAGCCACCTTCTCTCAGATGGGGAAGTTTGTTAAGGAAGTTGACACTCCCCAGGCTTTGGCTGCCTTTCGAATTAGATTCCAGATCCCCCTAGTCTCAGTTCATTTCTATGACCGGTCCATCGAGGGGGAAACTATTCGGGGGAGGGGAAACGAAGTGGCCTTCCCAATTGCCTTGATCGTTGAGGGGGGAGTTCCCTTTCCCCTGGATCCCCTACTAAGGGAAATGCTTGGCCAATGTCGACTCATTCCTTATCAGGTCTTCGTTAACTTTTTTCGCGTCGTTATGGGCGTGGCCGAGCTGAACCGGAGATACAGCTTACAACTCTTCATTCCTAAGCTATTATATTGCTACACCATAGCCCAACAGGAATCCACATACTACCTGCGCCAGAGAAACATGAACCTGGCCCTTGGTCATTACCTTCCCAAGATTGATAAACACGAGGAGGACTATGTTTTGGTTAGCGGAGACTTTGAGTTTCAGCCTGACCATGCCGAGCAGATGGGCCGGCGCGTTCCTCCGTTCCCTGGTAACCCAGGTCAGGCCGACCTCTCGCAGTAGTTCTGTATCCATTCGTTTTCCTTATTACATATCAACTGACGCCACCCCTCTTTCTTCTTCTTCTTTTTTATTTTGTTTTGCAGAAGCAAGTCTAGCCCACCGACACCGAAGACAGGCCCGCTCTGCCTAAGTGGAACGTTGCCTAGCTATTGCAGGGACTCGTTCGATTTCGGATTTACTTAAATATGTGCCCACCTACCCTAGAGTCATTCAGCACAGAAGCTCGGCTGTGCAACGAACTCGCGCTACAGAGGTGCAACTGCGGAGGTGCAACCAGATCTGGCCGTGCTTCCGGATCCAACAGTGCAACTTGATCCGACTGTCGGAGCTGGAGTTTCAGCCATGTCGAGGGTCAGAACCGGCTTTAACATAAGGGAGGTAGCCCTTGGCCATGCTGCCAATACATCGGCTCATCCTACAACCAGGGTCATACTTCCTCCTTCACCGCCCAGGGAGGTTGCTCCTAAGATCCCTCATCCACCTCTACCGGTGACCGAGGAAGGAGCCCATCCGATTAATCCTTCGTTAGCACCACCATCATCTCCCATAACTCGACAACGCCGAGCCGAACTATCTTCACCAGAATGACCTCCTTAGAGGCGACGGCTTACCTCTGGTAGCGTGACTCCTCCACCTGAGGAACAAGCCCCAAACACTGGGGTGGTCGACTCTGAACTAGAAGCGTGGGCCCCCTCTTTTATCTTAGATGATCGGCAGATCACCATCGCCGACACGTCCAAGGAAGTGAAGATATCCCGGGGCCTTGCTTTGCTGACGGACGTGGATGATCACCATCAACAAACCATGTCCGCCCTATTTGGGCGTGCTTACCAGCTCAGCATCGGGGTATGTAGCACTTTTTTTTTGGCTCAACTGATTGACTTCGGCTGATCGTAACAACTTCCCTTCTTGTTAGTGTGTGCAGCACCTGTAAGCCGTGATGGTTCTCGTGGAAAGATACGCCGAGATCTCAAGAGAAGCTTGCAAGGTTGGCGCGGCGTGTGAACGCCTTCAGCAGGAATACCAGAAGCCGGAGTCCGCCTGGGAGGCCGATCTCTCAACCAGGAAAGAGTTGGAGCTCAAACTGAAGGCTACGGAGAAGGAGGCCCGAAAGTATAAGGAGGAGGGCAGGAAAGCCAAGGAGGTGGCCTCGCTTGAAGCGGTAGCGAACTCCAAGTTGAACGGCCTTCTTAAGGCCGCTAAAACCGAGGTCGAAGTGTTAAAGAAAGTCGCCGCTGAGGCTGAGGAAGGAAGAGAGGAACGAGATGACCGCTTTTGGCAGCAAGGCTGGGATGAATGCGACTCCCATCTACTGAAGGAAGTGTTGAGCGTTAGAGCCGAGCTCATCGAAATCGGCTATAAGAAAGCCTTGGAGCGGGCGGGAGTTCCTATCGATTCGGCCCTCTAGGCCGAAATTCCTCCACCTCCTGGTGCGGAAGCGGTCCCTCAAGATGGTGGGGGTGCAAATACTGACCCAGAACTTCCAGCCGAACTCCCTCCCCTCCGTCTTGAGAACGCCGAGGACACAGCTTCTAACCGGCGCATCCCAACCTTTGCTGGGGAAGAGGTGGTGGAAATCCCCGACGAGGGAGAGGCAGAAGGGGAAGGTGATGGAGAAGCTCGGCCCGAGGTGGTGGACTCCCTTGTTTAGCCGCATTACAGTCGCTCCTTTGTATTTTGCTTTTTGTGGCCTATTATGCACTTGCGTTATACGGTAATGTTTTGAAGTTCGGCATCCCCTCTTTATGTTCCCATTTACTGCGTTACCTTTCATTTGGTGTACTGCTTTCAACTTTGTATTGCTTTTAACTTATTTAATGAATGGATGCTCTTCTTGTTCACGTATCTTCCGTCATATATATGATCTATGAATATCTTGAGGTTGAACTTACCCCTAGTCATTAGAAACCCTGGGAGTTATTCCAACTCCTGAGAGAATGCTCGAACCTCGGGCCGAACTGGGCTCCTTCAACGAGGGGTTGTCAGAAACCCTAAGAGTATTCCAACTCCTGAGAGGATGCTCGAACCTCGGGGCCGAGCTGGGATCCTTTAACAAGGGGTTGTCAGAAACCCTAGGAGTTAGAATACTCCTGAGAGGATGCTCGAACCTCGGGGCCGAGCTGTCCTACTTCAACGAGGGGTTATGAGAAACCCTGAGAGTTATTCTAACTCTTGAGAGGATGTTCTATCCTCAGGGCCGAGCTGGCATCCTTCAATGAGGGGTTGTTAGAAACCCTGGAAAATCCTGAGAGGATGTTCTATCCTCCGGCTCGAGCTGGCCTCCTTCAATGAGGGGTTGTTAGAAACCCTGGCCTCCTTTCAACGAGGGGTTGTTAGAAACCCTGGGAGTTATTCTAACTCCTGAGAGGATGTTCTATCCTCAGGGCCGAGCTGGCC
Source organism: Heliamphora pulchella (assembly GCA_032270985.1). Classification (NCBI taxonomy): domain Eukaryota; kingdom Viridiplantae; phylum Streptophyta; class Magnoliopsida; order Ericales; family Sarraceniaceae; genus Heliamphora; species Heliamphora pulchella. Next base: position 13,913 of record JAULJZ010006727.1, on the reverse strand, counting down.
TCCTTCAACGAGGGGTTGTTTGAAACCCTGGGAGTTATTCTAACTCCTGAGATGATGTTCTATCCTCCGGGCCTCGCTGGCCTCGCCGTGAATACGCATTATCAGGATGAAGGTATGCAATGTCAAGATGAAGTTATGCGAAACGATCTGCTTCATTGATATAACTGTGTAAGATACAAAACATCTTCATGAGATACATATACAGAGCGCGCGCTTTATCGCTTTAATGGTTGAAAACCCTTAGATTGGCCAGTTCCATGGCCTAGAAATCTCTTTTCCATTGATGTCATTGAGATAGTACGCTCCTGGACCCACAGCCCTTCTGATCTTGTAAGGTCCTTCCCAATTTGCCCCTAACTTTCCCTCCCCCGGTAGCTTGGTATTACCCATGACATTTCGCAAAACCAAATCTCCTGGGCAGAATTCCCTGGGCTTAACCCTTTTGTTGTACTCCCGACTCATTTCTTGCTGATACGACTTGATTTTGATCTGTGCCTCTTCCCTTCGTTCTTCAACGAGATCTATATCTTTGGCTAGTATCTCTCCATTTCGCTCGGGATCAAAGTGAACTGACCTCATCTTGGGCAGGCCGATCTCAAGAGGGATAATCGCCTCGGTGCCATATGCCATGGAGTAGGGAGTTTCTTTTGTAGAACGCCTTAGTGTGGTTCGATACGCCCACAGTACATGAGGGAGCTCATCCACCCATCTTCCTTTCACTTTTTTAAGTCTTTTCTTGATTCCTCCCAAGACCGTCTTATTAGACGCCTTTGCCTGTCCGTTGCACTGTGGGTACGCTGGAGTGGAATTATAAAACTCTATTCCGAGTTCGACGTAAAACTGTCTAAACATCCTTCCGTCAAACTACATACCATTGTCCGAAATGAGAGTATGGGGAATGCCGAACGGTGTAACAATGTTTTTCTAAACGAATTTCTTCATATCGATCTCTCGAATGTTTGTAAGTGGTTCGGCTTCTGTCCATTTGGTGAAGTAATCCTTCATCGCTACTAGAAACTTCTTGTTGCTGATAGCTTTGGGGAACGGCCCGACGATGTCCAAGCCCCACTAAGCGAACGGCCACGGACTAGTCAGGGGATTTAGTTTGCCTGTCGGCTGGTGGATGAGAGGAGAAAAGAGCTGACACTTTGCACACTGCCGCACGTATTGCTGGGCGTCCTTCTGCATATACGGCCACCAGTACCCCTGAGATATTGCCCAATGGGCAAGGGATCGTCCCCTAGTATCACTCCCACATAACCTATCATGAATTTCGTATAGGAGATCTTTGACTGGGATGTACACATAAAAGATACGGGCCTGGGTAGGATCGACAGTACAATTTGTTGGTTTGGGAGAGCCAGAAGGCGCCGATTTCAACCTTACCTTGTGAGCTTCCTTCTTCTTAGTCGGCAGGTCTCCATTTCTTAGAAAGGACAAGATAGGATCCATCTAGGACGGAGATAGGTCGGTTGGCAGAGTCTCCTTCTGCTTAGCTCGTTCGCAGTTGTCTATGTTTGGTCCAGGGAGGAAATGCACTTCCACCATTCTGTCTTCATTCACTGCCGTTGTCGAGCCAATACTGGCCAGTGCTTTCGCGTGACTATTGTTGGCCCAGCTTATCCGCACCACCTTGATCATCGCAAATTTCTTCATCTCTACTTTGGCATTCTTGAGATAGGCGACCATTCTATTGTCCCGTGCTTTGTATTCCCATCCGAGCTGGTTTACGACTAGCTGCGAATCACTAAAGACTTCTAGGTCGATCACCCCGAGCCGTGATGCCGCTTTGAGGCTGGCCATCAATGCTTCATATTCGGCCTCGTTGTTTGAGGCATGGAAATCAAGCTTCAATGCCTGTTCCAATACTAATCCGTCTGGTGAGGTAAAAATCGTCCCCACATCTGATCCCTTGCTGTTCGATGCCCCATCTACGTGAAACTTCCATGTTCCTGCCAGAGACGGCGCAAAGCCGATCTGATCAACTTCCTATTCAACCCCCGCGATGTTCCCTAAAAACTCGGCTACAAAATCAGCTAACATTTGTCCTATGACGGCGATCCAAGGTTGAAAAGTGGCGTCGTGTTCCCCCAATTCAACGGCTCACTTGCTCATCCTTCCCGTTAAATCCGCCTTCACGAGCACAACCTTCATGGGGTACTTAGTGAACAGGACGATGGAATGTGCCTGAAAATAGTGTTGCAGCTTCCGTGATGCAATGACCAGTGAATAGGCCAACTTCTCCAAGGGCAGATACCTTACCTCGGATCCCGTGAGGGTGTGGCTGACATAGTACACAGGCATTTGTCGTTTGCCTTCCTCCCTGATGAGTACCGCGCTAACGGTATGCGAGGAAACTGCGAGATATATGTACAGCACCTCCCCGTCTCTTGGGGTAGAGAGTAATGGGGTGGAGGATAGATAGGTTTTCAGCATTTGAAGTGCCTGGTTTCACTCCTTGCTCCAATGGAACCTTGCCTCATAGTTAAGAAGAACGACCTACATTTATCCGGGGATCTACTAATAAACCTGTTTAGGGCCACAGCCATTCCCGTTAATTTCTGTCCCTCCTCACGGTACTTGGCGTTTGAACTTCTAGTATAGCTTCGTAACCAAGAAGCCGAGGAATTTGCCCAAACTGACACCGAACGTGCATTTGGCTGCGTTAAGGCGAAGACCGTGAGTTTTGAGGATGTCAAAGATAACTTGCAAGTCGGCAAGGTGATCCTCTTGTCTTTTGGATTTCACTACCATGTCATCGATGTAGGCTTCCATGGTGTTACCCAACACTCCGGCGAACATCTTTGTGATCAACCTCTGGAAGGTAGCCCCGGTATTCTTAAGGCCGAACAGCATCACCCTATAGCAATAGGTACCCCTTGGGGTAAGGAAAGAAGTCTTTTCTTGGTCCGGGCCGAACATAGCAATTTGATGATACCCTCGGTAGGCGTCTAGAAAACTCATGCGTTGGTGTCCTACTGTCGAATCGAGAAGTTGATCAATTTTGGGAAGGTGGAAGCTGTCTTTCAGGCAAGCCTTATTCCGATTCGTGAAATCTATGCATACCCACCATTTTTCGTTCTTCTTCTTGACCACCACCGTGTTTGACAACCACTCCGGGTATTGAACTTCTCTTATTGCCCCTACTTCCTGCAGTTTTCCCACCTCTTCGGCCACAGCTTCAACGTGATGTGGTGCCGAGCGTCGCCCCTTTTGCCTAACTAGCTTAAACTGTGGGTTAGGCTTTAAAGCATGGCAGATATAAGCGGGGTCCACCCCTGGCATGTCGTACGGTGTTTAGGCGAATACTTTGAGATTTCGCCTTAGCAACTGGAGCATATCCCCCTTTTCCTATTCGGTTATTGCAGAGCCGAGCAGGAAGATTTTCTCAGCGTTGTTGGGATCGATTCTAACCTCTTCGAGCTTTTCAACCACCTTGTCCCTCGCTGCTTCTTTGACATCTTCCAACATGGGAGGGATGGACAGTTGGCTCGAGCACCCTTACCTCCTCTGAGAGCACTTCGGCTTTGAGTGTCGCGCCATAAAGCAGTACTTGGAGGCGACTTGATCTCTGTGGATGCTCTCCACGCCCTCCGCGGTAGGAAATTTCAGTACCTGATGGTATGTGGAGGGGACTACCTTCATCTCGTGTAACCAAGTTCGTCTCATAATGGCGTTATAGGAAGATGGTATGTCTACTACTAAAAAGTTGGTCATGATCTCGACCATCCCTGCACCCACGGGAATGGTGGTCCTTCCCAACGGCCGCACTAGCTGTGAGTTGAACCCGATAAGAGGTGTACATGACGGGATCAAATCCCGATCACCTAGGCCGAGTTTCCTGAAGAGGTCGTAAAACATGATATCGACTGAGCTGCCTTGATCGATCAATACCCGCTTAACTTTGAAATTCGATAGACAAAGGGTTACCAGCAGAGCATCGTTGTGCGGGTGTTGTACTTGCTCAGCATCCTCCTCCGAGAAAGAAACTTGTTCACATTTACTTATGGGCCTCGACCTCTTCCCATTTCCTGCTTGCACTTTCATGACTTCGGCAACATGTCTTAGTTTCTTCAAGTGCCCCCGTATGGAGTTCTTTCGTTCGGCACATGCCACATCGTGGATTATGTTAATGGTTCCATGTCGTGCCGGTCTTGAGGGTGGTTCAGCTCGGATTGTCGTGGGCGACTTTGGCGACCTTGGTCTTCCTTCCCCTTCTTCTAAAAACTCCTTCAAGTGTCCCTATTATACCAGGTCCTCCAAATGCTTCTTGAAGGCCCGGCAATCCTCCGTTCAGTGGCTCCTCTCTTGATGGTACGAGCATTGCCACTTGATGCCCCTTTCTAAAGCTGATTGAATTACAGAATCTGGCAGCCTAGGCGGCCATTGAAAATATGGCCTATCCCTAATTTGTGGTAAGATTTTAAGGATGGACTCCCTTAAGATTGCATTTACCACCTCTCTGCCCCTGAGAGCCGCGCCAAGCCTGATCGGCTTGCTCGGGCGTTCGGCTCTCGACCTCTTACTTGAACGTCCTGGGCTCAGCCTCCCCACCCCCACGGGACTACACCTCCTTGACTTCTCCGGGCTCGATCTTCGTTCCCTCGGTTTGGTTTCGACGTCTATTCTTCCCACGTCTTCCTCCACGCGTATATATTGCTCCACACGGTTCATCAGGGTTGAGATGTCTGGGGGCGGCTTTTTCGTAAGGGAGGCCTTGAGTTTACCCCCAGGCTAGAGCCCAAGTTTGAACGAAGCGATCGCCAGCTCCTCGTTGCAATTCTCTATGTCATTGTAGACCTCCCAATATTTTCTGGTGTAATCGCTTAATGATTCCTTCTTTCCTTGCCTCAGTGCCACGAGCGCATCTATCTCCCTTGGGATCTTCGTGTTAGTTACAAATCGCGCCACAAATCCTCTAAACAAGTCTCGCCAGCCCGCAATGGATCGAGAGGACAAACGATCAAACCAGCGCATGCCAGCTTCCCCTAAACTCGACGGGAACACCTTGCACATGAGAGCATCAGTCCCATTCCACAGTGTCATCATCTGCCTCTAGTGGCTGATATGTGAATGATGGTCAGATCGACCGTTGTAGGATTTGAATCTAGGTAAAGTGAAGCCGTGTGGGGGTTCGGCCTTATCGATCCGCTCAGAGAATGGAGAGATAACCAAGCCCGCCCCGAGACCCGTTCAACCTTCCCTTCTGTGACATGCCGATTCAGATTCCTCCCTCCTCCGGGGTGTCTCTTTACAATGTGGGGACCTTTTCGGGGTGTGACTGCTCCCCTCCGTACTTGAACCCTATTTTCGAATAGCAAATTCGTTAATAATCCACCCTAGCTCTTAGTTAACTTTCCCGCCCCCTTTCCCACTCTTAGGTGTGGAGGACTTTGCCTTGTCGGTGTGCGAGCTCCCCATCTGGACCTGGAGGCCTTGGGTCTGCCCTTGCAAAGTGTTACGAAGTTTCAGAATATCTTGCCCCATCGCATGGAGTGCCGCTTCCTTCGTGAGATCGTCGTCGAGTGTTCTCGCTGTTTTGCGGGCAGGCCTCTTCTCTTCCCTTCCTCGCGCTTTTCGCCTCTTTGCGGTACCTGGGGAGGCATGTTCAACAAGAACAGTAAGCACCTTTGAGGGTGTCGCCATTGGCAGCATCGATCGTGGCCCCGGTTGCCAAGAACTAAATTCCCACAAACGACGCCAAATGTACGGGGGAGTCCCGTAAATTATATTTATTTGGTCGGTTGAATCCCGTTCGATAACACCCATTTCCACCAGATCACCTGCAATATGAACGAACGTGAGCTACTCGGCAGCAAATTGCCAGAAGGCGCTCCGACGGTCTAGTTACAAAGTGACGAAAAATCTTTGTCTCCAATTCACCGAGTTTTTTTGTGTGTGTACCTTGTGCTAGCTAACAACTTTCTTTTATATTGGGAAGGGTAGTTTTGTCTTCTTTCCCCTAATGATGATTTCCTAGTCCTAATGCAATCCTATAAGACATCTCTGTGGCTTCCGTACGCGTAGGAGGCAACAACAGAGCTGGTAGGGCATTCGTAGTCTTTTCACCATTTAATTTCCCTAGTTCGGTTCGTACCTATGGCCGAACTCCTCTCACGGTAACCCTCCAGCTCCTCTCCCCGTTAAGTCACATTAAACAATGCACGAAGCCCATCAATTCTCATTTAATGTTGTATGTTACTGGTCAAATCTTATTAATGCTTCCCCCTACTAAGCCTCCAATAGTAAGCGGGAGCGGCCCTCAGCCGAACTATAACTTGCCAGAGCACGTGTCCGGGTCTCGGTCCCTCCTGTGATCCGCACCAAGCCCGACAGGCCGAACCGATATGGTCCCAACCCCTTCATGAAGAATTTTAAAATTTTTAAAGATTTTAATAAAAGAACTCAATTAGAATAAAATAATTTTTATTCTTATAAAATCTAGTCTATAACTAAAATGGGTGCTTTCATATGGAAAAGAATAAAATAACTTAAAATATTTTCATGTAGAAAATTATTAAAGTTAACATTTTAATTTAACTTAAGTCATATTTTTTCACTTAAAATATTCCTTTTTAGTGTAAACCATGTTTTTAAATTGAAAATAAACATAGTTCAAAATGATTGTGTTTTTAGAAGAAATTTAATAAAAATTAAGTTATATGAAAATTTTTATGAGCTATTAGTTTTAAAATTGAAAGTATAATTTTGCAAAATCTTATAAATTATTTTTCCTAATTAGAAATTAGGCCTTAAATAAAACTTTGTGAATATTTATAGAAATATTATTATGTGAAAATTTTACTAAAACTAGTTCTTTTATCTTTTTGTTCAGAATTTGAAAATCACAATCAAATCTTACGAAAGTTAGGTGAGTCTTCTAATATCTGGGTTAATTGACTTTTTGATTACAGCTTATTAACGATCTTATTGTGCACCACAATTATATTGTTGAAAATAATTATAAAAATGTGATATTATAAAGATAAGAATGATAGTATAAACGTCGTCTCGACCGCTAGGGGACAATAAAGTATACCAGCGAGGTGATGTAATAAGGACGGCGGGTCACGACCAGGTGACAAGAAATTGATCATTTTTCACTACCGAATAGCTCCCCGAATTACTGGTAAAACCGTTTATGTGGATATTATTCTATAAATATGAAGCGAATAATAACTCAGATATCTATGCACCCACACTAGATTTGCTAATATTAATGTTAAAATCCCGTTTCAGGTGATGCTTAAAACAAATCAGCTGGAATGAATGCTTCATGTTTTTCTTCTTTACTTTCCTTTTGTTGGCTTGTATTATCTCTTTTGATATACCTATGAATATGATGATGTGAAAATATTTTTGTTTCATGCACTAGTGAGCTCTGGAGAAGTTTAAAAAAAATAATAAAAAATAAATAATTTTGTTTTTAAAAAAAATGTTGTTTCTAAAGCTTTCTGAATAGTTTTCATATTAAGAGGCCTCGGGTAGGTTTTTAACTCACTGGCCAGTCACGGACGCCGTTCTTAGAAATGGGTCGTGATAGAGTTGGTTTCAGAGCTTAAATTTTGTTCCCTTCAAAATCTAGAGTTTAGAACGCACACAACACTCTTACAAATATATAAAATGCATGTTTGTATGCGTCCTATTTTACTTTGATTTTATCTTATTTAGAAAATTATAAGAAAGAGTATATATTTTTTTTTGTTGATCATGGATTCTATAAATAGCTTTGATACTTTTGAAGGATATCGCTTAGCCCCTTCTACCGTTGGCACTAGTTGGGAATCCCTTAAAGCTTACCCTTTAGATCCAAAAACATATGCATATGCCACCGGCATGGGAGCTGAGGAGTACTTATATGAAGAGATCATAAAAGTAGAGGATACGAAGTTGTTTTATTTAGATACTATGAAGCGAGCTGTGGTCAAACACTATGTTGAGATTAGGATTGTAATGGGCCAAAAGGCATTAGTAAGGATGAGTGATAGGGGACATTATCAGATGTTGGTTAATAGGGGTGCTGTTATTGGACATGGCACCACTTGGCCTGCCCCATTTTTCATACCAGATCCAGTAGACCCACCACCGATGATACCAGTACCCGGGAGAGTTATTTCTTCTGAGAAATTAGGACAGGCCCATGCTCCTATCATCACAGAGTCAGACTCAAAACCTGAGAAGGACCCGTCTGAACCGTCCCACTGTGACGAGCTGTCTGAGCCTTCGGTCAATGGATCGAGCAGGGGGTAGGGTGATAGGGAGGTTTTTTTGATCATTTTGATGTTTGGGGCTTCTTTTTGGCTATTTCTTGGAAATCTTTTTGGTTGTAAGGCTAGATGACAACTTTTGTAAGTTCTCTTTGTATAGTTTAGCCTTGTACCCCAAACAACATTATGCATATAAATAAAAAGTTACTCTTGTCTGCATCATTTTAAGCCTACTTTTATACCTGTAAGAATTAAAAAGATGAATAATAATCGCAAATACCTATAAAAATACCCTACCTTACGAATCCCATATTAAGATTAGTTTTCTTTGATATAGGTCCATAAAAAATGAATGCGCGTAGGGCAACATGGGACAGGAATATGCATAATTTTATGGCACAAGCCAACACACAAATGAATGAGATGTGCCATATTATTGGTGAGTTAGCTCAAGCAAGTGGACAAGCCCAACCACAATAAAATCCAATCCCTCCTAATTTTAATGTACCACCACTAGTTGTACCCCAAGGTCATGCTCCAAACCTCGCAGTACCTCAAAATTCGGTTGAGGGCCTAAATGAATTTCTAAAGATGAAACTGCTAACGTAGAAATGAGGGCTAGATCCTATCCAAGCTAACGAATGGTTAGCAACTATGAAAAAAATATTTGAGGTAATAAACTACACAAAGACTTAAAAGGTGAGGCTGGCAACCTACCAGCTCGAAGGCGAGACACAAATATGGTGGAACTTGAAAAAACAAGGTGACCCACAAATGGAATGAAACCAATTCTTGATTTTCTTTCGGGAGAAGTGTTTTCCCCAATCCCTATGAGACGCAAAGTGTACCGAATTTCAACAATTTAAGCAGAAGGGAGGAATGATGATTTCTAAATACGAATTAAAATTTACCAATTTGACATATTATGCTCCTCACATGATCTTCATGGAACATATGAAAGCAAGAAAGTTCGAAGATGGGTTGAGACCCGTGATTAGAAAAATGATACGACCGTTATGTCTGACCAGCTATGCGGAAGTTGTTGATAGAGCCTTGTTGGTGGAACAAGAAAACAACGAGAGTAGAAAATTCTTTGAGAATCGAAAACGTCAAGCCTCAAATTCAGGGAGTTTTAGAAAAGGGGAACTGAAAAGGCAAGCTGTGGAGACGTTGCAAAGAGGAAACCAGATACCTGTCTGTCCTACATGTGGAAAGACCCACTCAATAATTTACTAGAAAGCCACTGGAAGATGCTTTAATTGCAGTGCAGAAGGACACCTCAAGAAGGACTGCTCGAAACTGCAGACATCTGGTGAAAGACAAGAACACCAAACTCAAATAACTGGAGGCACGAGGAACCCGCTACCTGAAGCACGAAAAAGCAACAACTGCCAGAGTCAAGGACAGATGTTTGCCTTGGTCCCAAGGGATCATTAGAACATAGTCCCAGGAGATCATCCGAACACCATAGAAGTAGTTGCCAGTAATATCTCTATTTGTTCTTTGCCTGCCTACGTAATAATTGATTTTGGCTTGACACAGTCTTTTATATCGTCTAAGTATGCTAAAAAGATAACAAAAGTTTAGGAGCCTTTAGGATATGAACTGTTAGTATCTCAACCCGTAGGTGGGGAAATAGTCTACTCCACTGTGTATAAAGGTTGTGAAGTATCTTTCGTCAAAATTTGCTTCCTAGCAGATCTGATTCCCTTTGCTATGGGACACTTTGTCGTCATCCTTGGCATTGATTGGCTTGCTTCCAACCACGCCACTATTATTTGTGCTTCAAAACGTGTTGACTTTCAAACCTCTCACGGTAATTTCTATTTTAAAGGAAAGAAAGTTTCTACACCTGTATCCTTTCTATCAGTCGCTTGAACCCAAAGACTTCTCAGGGAGGGTTGTCGGGGGTACCTCTGTTGTGTGATCGAAAACATATTGGGAGACCCAAAGTTGTCAGAAATTTTGATAGTTGCTGAGTATTCTGATGTATTCCCTAAGGACTTACCTAAAATGCCAATAAATCGAGAAGTGGAATTTTCTATAGAAGTTGCACTGGAAACCTAATCGAATTAAAGGAGTTAAAAAATCAACTGCAAGAGTTATTGGACAAAAGCTTTATTAGGCCTAGCATGTCACCATGGGGATCCCCGATGTTATTCGTGAAAAAGAAAGACGGGACGATGGGATTGTGTGTGGATTATCGGGAGCTGAATAAGGTTACCATTAAAGGTAGATATTCCCTACCACGGATCTACAATTTATTTGACCAACTGCAAGGGGCGAATCTCCAAAATCGACTTACAATCAGGGTTCCACTAACTGAAGGTGCAGAAGAAGGATATTGAAAAAATGGCTTTTCGAACTCGATATGGACACTACGAATTTTTACTTATGCCTTTTGGAGTCACAAATGCCTCGGCAGCCTTGATGGACCTGATGAACCGAGTCTTCAAAGAATTTTTAGATGAGTTCGTAATTGTCTTTATTGACGACATCTTAGTCAACTCTAGAAATGAGAAAGAACATGCAGAACACTTGTGAAACGTGTTACAAACCTTAAGGGATCAGAAGCTATACGCTAAACTGAAGAAATGTGAATTTTGTCTGAAAGAAGTAGTGTTTTTGGGACTTATAGTTTGCAGAGGTGGAATCTTCGTTGATCCACAAAAGGCCGAAGCAATCATAAAGTGGCCAACACCGACAACGGTGACAGAGAGAAGAAGTTTCTTAAGTTTGGTAGGATATTACTGATGGTTCGTTCAGGACTTCTTCAAAATCGCAGTACCCTTAATAGAATTAACTCGAAAGGGAGAACCTTTCGTCTAGAATGAGAAACGAGAAAAGAGCTTCCAAAAATTAAAGAAAAAGTAAATGACATCACCTGTCCTCGCCTTACCAGGAGGCACTGAAAGGTTCGCCATTTATAGTGACGCATCCAAACAAGGTTTGGGGTGCGTGCTGATGCAACACGGGAGAGTCATCACCTACGCCTCACGACAATTAAAACCTCACTAAAAGAACTATCCTACTCATGATCTTGAGCTGCTGCAATCGTTTTTACGCTAAAAATATGGCAATACTACCTATACGGAATTCCATGTGATGTGTACACTCACCACAAGAGCCTGAAATATATTTTCATGCAGAAGGAGTTAAAATTAAGACAGAGACGCTGGCTGGAGCTAATAAAAGATTACGGTATCAATTTTATGTACCACCCTGGCAAAGAAAATGTTGTAGCCGATGCCTTAAGCCGAAAAGCTATAAGAACCTTGAATAGTCTCTTCACCGAGCAGCTCCAGTTAAGAGAAGGCAAACTTGAGTTTTTTTGTGCCGCAATTGTCATTCAATCAACCTTTTTGGAAGAAGTGAAACACTGATAAGAGGAAGACCCCAAGTTAAAAACCATACGCGAACGAATTAAAGTAACTCCAGATCCGAATTTTTCTTTTTCTAATGGAGTATTGAAGGCTCGAAGTCGACTGTGACTTCCTAACATAACGGAGTTAGAGCAACAAATATTAGAAGAGAGTCACAAGTCTAAATTTGCAGTACACCCCGGGCAAATGAAGATGTATCAAAATTTGTGCACGATGTTTTGGTGAATGAAAATGAAGAAAGACATTGCAACCTGCGTTAGTAAGTGCTTACAATGCTAGCAAATCAAAGTCGAACGACAAAGGTTTGTCTGTCTCCTACACCCCCTGTCGATTCCAGAATGAAAGTGAAAAAATATTATAATGGATTTCATAGTAAGACTACCCCAAACCCTTAAGGGCAATAATTCAATATGGTTTATTGTCGACCGACTCACAAAGACAGTGCATTTCATACTGGTGAAGAATACCCATATGATCGACCAGTTAGTCAAGCCTTATACCTGATAGATTGTACGCCTGCACAGAATCCTAACATTAATCGTTTCCGATCGTGATCCAAGATTTATTTTTCGTTTTTGGAAGAGCTTTCAAGAAGCTATGGGGACTAGCCTACACCTCAGTATGACCTTTCACCCGCAGACAGACGGACAATCGGAGCGAATTATCCAGACAATGGAAGATATGCTTAGAGCTTGTGCCCTGGACTTTCAAGGGAGTTGGGAAAAGCATTTGCCGCTAATTGAATTTGTTTACAACGATGACTTCCAGGCTAGTATCGAGATGGCCCCATTCGAAGCTCTAAATGGATGGAGATGTAGAGCACCAGTTTGCTAGGAGGAAGCTAAGAAAAGCCAACTCATGGGAACAGAACTTGTTCAAGAATCAATTGAGAAAATTTGCCAAGTCCGAGAACATCTCAGAATTGCCCAAGATCAACAGAAACGCTACGCCGATGCGAAACGATGGGAACTACAGTTTTAGGAAGGTGACATGGTATTCTTGAAAGTATCTCCCATGAAGGGTATTCTCCGTTTCGACCGAAAATGAAAGTTAAGTCCCTGTTATGTCGAACCCTTCGAAATCTTAGAAAAGGTGGGACCCGTAGCTTATCGTTTGACTTTAACACCTGAGTTCGCCCAGATTCATGACGTTTTCCATGTGTCGGTGCTAAGAAAATACGTCGTCGACCCAGCACATGTCCTAACTCGACCACCTGTGAAAATGAATTCAAACCTAAGTTACGAAGAACGACTAATGCACATCCTAGACCGCTAAGAGAAGTGACATCGAAACAAAGTCATTCCACTTGTCAATGTATGGTGAGATAATCATTCAGGAGGTGAAGCTACGTGGGAGAAAGAAATCGACATGAGAAGCAAATATCCAAAACATTTCGCATAAGATACAAGACTCCTTCACCTATCCTAAGTCAAGTTTAGAGAACCAAATTTTCTAAAGGTGGGAAGGATGTGACACCCGACCTTTAAAATAAATACTACTAATAATAATAATCAAAGTAATTAATTTATCACAAGACCCTAAATAGAATCTCTAACAAAACCTTCGAATTAATTTTAAGATCTAAGTCCAATAATTTACATCTAATAAAATTTTAAATAATCAAAATTTGAGATAAAAATATATTATATAATTAGAAAATTTTTCTGTAAATTCTAACTTCATGATAAAAATGATAATACGCCTATAAACACGTGTTGATTTTTGTAGTGTTCGGCAAAACTTGAGTGAACTGAGAAAAAAAACTGAAGAGACCTTTATTATATATATATATATATATATATATATATATATATATAATATTATACATTATGAACAAGAAGCTCACAGCTTCTTCTTCTTCCCCAAGAGCTTCACAGAAGAGAGACGCGACGCTGGCACACCGCACCAGCCACGCCTACCGCCGTCCACCCCTGCGATAGACGCTAAACCACCAACCTCCATCACTGTTCTCCACCGACGCCACCACCTTCAACAGCCAGTCTATGCTACTCTATCCTTTCTCCGTCTATCTGTCTACGCTCTCTTCTCTCATTTCTCTCTCGGTCTCTCTCTCTCTCTATCTCTCTCCTATATATATATATACTCTCTCACCCTCTCCATCTCCCCGTGTGTATTGTTGGGAGAATTTCCAACGCCGACATAAAATACATGCTCGGGGATCCAGAAAATACATTTTTATTAAACTTTCAACAATTTACAGAATCTGAAATTACAGAGAATGAAATAACAGGAAAATATAAATGGAATTTGCAAACCGAGTCCTGCTATCGCAGTTTCCTTAAGAATGATTCGCCGCCTACCG
>JAULJZ010006706.1:0-16759 GCA_032270985.1 Heliamphora pulchella | reverse complement strand
TGAACCCTTTAGCAACAAGCCTAACTTTGAAGGTTTCAACCTTTTCGTCTGCTCCTCTCTTTCTCTTGTAGATCCACATGCATCCAATGGATTTTATCCCTTCAGGTGATTCTATAAGTTCTCAGACCAGATTAAAATATATAGATTCTATCTCTGAATTCATAGTCCTTTGCCAAAGATTTGCATCTTTGTTTTGAAGAGCTTCATTATAATTACAGGGCTTAGTATCTAGTTCTGTCGGGATCCTGTCAAAAGACTCTCTTAATAACATATACCGGTCAGGTTGATGAATAACCCTCGCACTACGACGAGGCACTACCCGTGTCTGTGTATTAGTAATAACACGCTGTGCAGATTCAAAACCCTGTGCATCAGCAACCTATTCTTGATTTGCACCTGTCCCGATAATTTTTCCACTATGACGAGGTAATGGGATATCAGTGACTTGTTCTTTCGTTTTATTCGTATTTTCTCTCAGTTATTCCAGAACAATATTACTTTTGGGCCTGTAATCCATAATTTAATCCTCTTTTAAGAATTGACCATTGGTGCTAACAATGACCTTATGATCCTTAAGATTATAAAATAGACCACCCTTCGTTCTCTTGGGATACACTACAAAGAAACAGACTTCTATCCTCGGTTCTAACTTATCCGCGTTCTCTTTCAACACATGTGCTGGACAGCCCCAAATCCGAATGTGTTTCAGACTAGAATTACGCCCAGTCCACAATTCTGTGGGAGCATAAGGTACTGACTTAGAAAGTACTAAGTTCAGAATATAAGCTACTATTTCTAATGCGAGCCCAAAAATGAATCGGGTAAACCTGAATAACTCATCATGGACCTTACCATTTCCATAAGAGTCTTATTCTTTTTTTCTACTACACCATTCTGCTGCCGACTTGCAGGTACAATCAACTGGGATGTAATCCCCTCTGATGATAAGTAGTCTTTAAACTCTCTAAAGAGTTTTCTCCACCACGGTCGAATTATAGTGATTTGATACTTTTATCCAGACGCTTTCTACCTCCGCCTTAAATTCTTTGAAATTCTCAAAGCATTCAGAGTTACGATGCATCAGGTAAATATATCCATATCTTGAGTACTCATTAATAAAACTGATGAAGTGCTTAAAGTCACCTCTAGTCCGAATTATCATGGACCACACACATCAGAATGAACTAACTCCAACGGTTCTTTAGCTCTATAGCCTTTGGCGAAAAAGGGGCTCTTGGTCATTTTACCTTCTAAGCAAGATTTACAGACTGAAAGTGTCTCCACTTCCAATGAACTCCAAAGTCTATCTACTACCAGTCTGTTTATTCTTTTTAGATTAATATGACCCAAGTGTAAGTGCCAAAAAAATATTTGGTTCATTAAAAAATGAAACTTTCCCTTATATGGTAGATTAGATGTGTTATTCATTTCAGTCAGTTGCAGTGTAGAAGAGATTGGAGTAATAATATAAAGATCATCCACCAATGTACCAGAACAGATAACCCGTTTATTATCTTTAATAACCACAGAGTTATTAAAATAAATTAAATATCCGTCTTTAACCAATTCAGAAATGGCAACTAAGTTCCTTCTAATGGCAGGTACATAAAGACAATCTCTCAATATTAAAACCCGATCTCTATCAAAACTGATAGTGACATCTCCTACTGCAATTGCTGTTACCTTTATATTATTGCCCATATGCAGGTAAATTTTCACATCACTAAGTTGTCGAATTTTTTAGAACCCTTGCAATGAATTGCAGACATGATTAGTGGCTTCCGTATCTACACACCAAGTATTGATAGATAACACTGTTAAACATGTTTTCACAACCAGTGAACAGAAATTATCCTATTTGTTCTGCCTTTTGAGAAATACTAGACATAACTTTTTTTAGTGCCGAATTTGATTGCAGTGAAAACATTTGCTTTTTAATTTTTTTACACCAGCTCGTGACTCACTAACTACCCTAAAAATCGTGTCTCCCTATTTCTGAACTTTTTTCTTCGTCATGCCTTTCGGCCCAAAGGAACAACCTTTTTCAGAAATAAACACATTTCTTGGTATTGAAAGAATACCATTTGTAGTTAAAACTATATTCAAGTTACATTTTCAGTCAACAAAATTCAGTCCCCTTAGCTTTTTATTTTTTGAGTATTAAAGCGAGTGGGTTGAAAGCCATTTTAATCTTGAGAATCACATAATTAAAAAAAATTCGTTAATTATGATGAGCAAAATTTTGGATTTATTTTAATTTGGTTCTTTCTACCATTTTAAAATTAATTCGCTAGCACTTTGATAACCTGAGAATAGCATGTCTCGATAGGAGGACGTCTACTATTTTTCATAAAACTAGATAGGCTAATTCTTTTTTAATTTTACTATTTAGGCAACAAATCATGCCAAGTAAAATTAAATAACTGACATAGTTTCGATCCAGTATATAATAGTAGTGACTCAGATGGAGAGGATACTATTATATATAACTAAGTGTTAACTATCGTCTAACCCCAAATCAATCGTTTCGCAATGAACTCTTTAGATGGAGAAGTGATCCACACTAACAATTATCTAGAATTATCCCTAAAGTAGGTTTGTACTAGCGATACCGCAATTAATCTGTCCGTTGGAAAGGAATGCCTTACTGCCGACACGCAGAATTTAATTGCACTGCCTACAAACTGGTAATAGAGATCGCATGATTTATCTGTGAATAAATTCTCTCTCCCACTTAGATTTTTAAAGCATTTTTTAGGGTTATAAAAATTCGTTTAATTAAAATAAATTTATTAATTTTAAAAAATATACGATCTGAAAGAATCAAACATATTCTCGTGTACACGATTCCAAATATTCTAATTTATTAAACCATCTTTTCTTTTTAAATGCATAACAAATAAAATTTAATAAATGCATAATTTTTTTTCTAGCTTTTCAACTAAAGTAGTGATTAAAGGCATTTATTTATTTTATTCCATGTTCTACATTTTTTAAAAAATAATAATTTATTTTGATTAAACATTTTTTCATTTAATAAAGTCAAAATTCAAAATTAATTTTCACATTTTTTCAAAATATCCAATTTTATAAAAAATCATCTTAAACGTGATATTTTGTAAAAAAAGAAAATATCTAAAGTTTTTTAATTAATTGAAAAAAACTTAATTTTATTTTTTATTACAAAATATTTTAATTAAAATCAAATTTTTGAATTAATTAAATTAATAGGATAAATAAAATAGCTATGTAATCATCTTACGCAGTGTATATATATATATATATATATATAAACATGATATGCATATATTTCGATTTTATGATCAAATTGAAACGCTAAAGCGTTTCAGTCTCCTGAAAAGGATAAGCTGTAATAACTCTCTTTTATCTCTAATTTTTGTGTCCTGATTGTATCAGACCTCCCTGATACTATCTGATATATTAATATATATCAAATTAGTCCCGTATATATCAGAATATACATCAAAACCAACCCGAGAGAGAAAAAGTCATCGGCAACCTCCAGTCACTGCCGGCATCGTCTTGCTGCCACCTTCAGGCGGCTCCTACCGCCTCATCCGAGCTCCATTTTCGACGAGTTTTATACCGTTGGAAAGGTCTCGAAATATGATATTTTTTTGTCAAAAAATCTGCTCGAAACTAGTACGGAAAACTGCCGAAGAAACGGCCAAACCTCAAAAAATGCTGCTGCCCGCCACAACACTGCGCCGCTAACTATTCGAGGCTCTTTCAACCTCTTTCCGAACTCAATTTTTGACGTATTTTATATCAAAAGAAAGCTCTCGATAAGTACTATTTTTCTATAAAAAAATTTACTAAAACAAAGCCAAAAAACTATCAATAAAATTGTCCAAAAATGCTGCCGCCGCACCCCAGCGCTGCCGCCTGGAACCGTTAACTTTTCGAGGCTGTTTCAGCCTCATCCGAACTTCGTTTTCGACGTTCTTTATACTATTGGAAAGATCTCGAAAAGTAAAATCTTTCTATCAAGAAAAATACTCAAAATAGCCCGAAAAATTGTCAAAAAATAGCCTGTAATCTGCTGCCACCGCCGACCTGTTTGCCACCTGTTTGGGTTGTGATTTTGGTCCAATTTTTATTTTTGATTTTTGACAGTATTTTGAAGTATATTTTACTGTTATTTTATATTTTAAAAACTATCCAAAAAATAGTCCAAAACATAGCCTAAAAATCTTAAAAATTGCAGTCGAACTGCCGTCAACAAAGCCGCCAGAATCGGGTTGTTTGGGAAATTTTTTCTCGCTGTTTTTAACTTATTTTTATGTTATTTTTTATTCATAAATACTGCAAAAAAACTCACAAAAAAATTATTTAAAACCATTAAAAATTTACCGCTATCCGTGGCCCGTAAAAATCTGAAACCACGGCCGGTGCCGTCTCTGTTCTTCATGTATGTTTAACCTGTTCTTAAATAATCTAAACAGATATTTTAAAAATAAAAAATAACTATTACATCGATCCTATGTCCCTAAGGTTCACATTCGATCTATCATGGTCAACCCTCGTGATTAAAAAAATAATAATCATTCACACCATTCAATTAAACATGAAAAATAAATGACGATCATAAAATCAGGATTAGAACGCCTACAAAACAAAATTAGCAATAGTTCTAAAACTACTTGACCCCGATAACCGAAAATAAAAAATAAAACAGCTCTGATACCAATTGTTGATGGCAAGACTGCCAAGATCATTGTTTTTATAAATGATTATCTGAAAAAAATTAACTAGATGGGCAAATGCCAAAACAGGCTCCAAATAAAAACTTTTGATGACGAACGATCAAAATAAAATTCGCGCATCCGAAGTTAATTTAGAATAATACCTTTTTTACCGGTCGAATCTTCAACTACGATTTGAATCCGAGTTGAAACTCCTATCAGAACTTCTACTGTATTTTTTTATGCGATTCCCGGATATAGTGTGGGCTATAATCCTACGAGAACTCATACCGGCAGAACCAGGACAACTTTAGTCTTAGAAGACAAGTTATGAAACTGGTTTAGCCTACTCACATATTTATAGGGTTACAACAGGGACCTAGAGAGTAATTATGAAAAACACTTCTAGTGAAACACAGACACGTATCAGCAGTTTCTCCAATTAAGCAAACCTCATAGCGATATCTGTAATTATTGAAAACCAGCAGTCTAACATTGAGCTCCTGTTATTAAATGTTTACTATTTCTCCTTATGTTAAGATTCTCGACACCCGCCAATTAAATTTAATTACTGATAATTTAATTTAATTGGTATTTTGATATTCCTTAAACCTTTTTACTTAACTTATTTGACCGCCAGATAATCAAATCCACCTGCAGGATTTAACCCGGTCAAAACTTATAAGCTTCCTTAAGAAGTTATCGTCAATCCCGATCTTTCGGGACGTGAATTCATCAATAATTAATATTTGACATATAAATAATACTGCTATTCAACTCACCGGGAATATAGATCCGTATAAGATCGCACTCTTTAATGAATTAAAATAATGAATATTAAATATACGTAAATCAATAATTATTTCAAGATTAAGAGAATAAGCACTATTTATAATAATTTTGGGGTGTAAATTAATTTATATAGTCAGTATAAAATTAATTATCCCAAATATCCCGTTCAATATACACAAAGTGTACTAGCACATAAAGTCGGAACAATAAACGACGTTATTATCTGTTTCCTGTAATCAAGATGGGCTTACTAAAACTTTGTACTACAGTCGTACTGATAGTATGTCTATTTTTATCTAAACTGTGAACATAAAACTTATATTCTACAAGAACATAATAGCTGATCTTTTGTGTACAAGTCGTACTCTACACACTAGATTAAATACTATACAGAATATCGGACATCCATGCATAATATTAAAGAAATGATACACATACATTACTATTAAAGATTCTCATAAAATAAAAAATTTATTTTATTAAAATAAAATTAAATACTAAAAACATGATTTTCTATATACCAACTCTAACAAGAGGAGGCTTTGATTACTTCGTCACTTTCATTGACGATTATTTAAGGTTTGAATACGTTTATTTGATGTACCGTAAGTCTGAATACTTTAAAAAATTCAAAGAATTCAAAGTAAAAATAGAAAACCGTCTAGGTAAATGTATCAAATAACTACGATCTGACCGCGGTGCAGTACCTCTTTGAAGAGTTTAGAAACTATTTGTCAGCAGAGGAGATTACATCTCAGTTGACTGCACTAGGCATTCCACAACAGAATGGTGTAGCAGAAAGAAAGAATAGGACTCTTACGGAAATGGTAAGGTCCATGATGAGTTATTCGAATTTATTCGATTCGTTTTGGGAATTTGCATTAGAGACAACAACTTACATTCTGAACTTGGTACCTTCTAAGTCAGTATCTTCTACTCCCACAAAATTATGGACCGGGCACAAGCCTAGTCCAGGACATATTCGAATTTGAGGGGTCTTTAGCACACGTGCAGAAAGGAAACGCAGGTAAGTTAGAACTAAAAACAGTAGTTAATCCTTATTGGGTATCCTAAAGGAACGAAGGGTGGTTTGTTTTATAATCCTAAGGATCAGAAGGTCATTGTAAGTACCAATGCCTGATTCTTAAAAGAGAATTATATAATAGACCACAAGTCCAAAAGTAAAATTGTTCTACAAAAACTGAGAGAAAATACCAGTAGAACAAAAGAAGAACCACGAGTCATCGACATTCCATTGCCTTGTCCTAGTAGGAGGATTATCGGGACACATGCCGATTCTTAACCAGATTAGAGTGCTACCAGAAACATGCCGATTTTACAACCAGGGGTGCATGTAAATGATGGTACACATGATTTAGAATCAGCACAGCGTATCACTGCTAGTACACAGACGCAGGTAATGCCTCGTCGTAGTAGGAGGGTTGTTCGTCGACTCGGTCGGTAAATGTTATTAGGATAGTCTTTTGATGGGATTCCAACAAAACTAGATGCCGAACCTTACAACTACAATGAATCACTCAAAGACAAAGATACAGATATTTGACAAAAGGCTATGAATTCAAAGATGAAATCTATGTATTCTAATCAGTTCTCGAAACTTGTAGAATCATTCGAAGGGATAAAACCCATCGGATGCAAGTAGATCTACAAGAGGAAGAGAGGAGCAGATGAAAAGGTGAAAATCTTTAAAGGTAGGCTTATTGCAAAAGGGTTCAGTTAAGTCTATCCGGACTTTCTTATCCATTGCGGGTCATTTTGATTTCAAAATTTGACAAATGGTTATCAAGACAGCTTTCCTTAACGGAAGTCTTGACGAATATATCTATATGGTACAATCAGACAGTTTCATAGTAAAAGGCTTGGAGCACATATTGTGCAATCTTAAGAGATCTATTTATGAATTTAAGTAGGCATCTAGATATTGGAACACCCAGTTTGATTAGGTCATTAAGTCTTGTGATTTTGATCAAAGTCCTGATGAGTCTTATGTGTACAAAAAGCGTGATGAAAGCGTGGTGGTATTTCTAGTACTTTATGTGGATGACATCTTACTCATCAAAAATAATGTAGGGGTATTATCTTCGGTTAAAGTATGGTTATTTGTGCAGTTTGATATGAAAGACTTGGGAGAAGCTAATCACATTCTTGAGATCAAGCTTATGCAAGATCAAAAACAGAGAATATTGGGCTTATCACAAGTTAGTTATATCAACACTATCCTTACTCATTTTAGCATACAGGATTCCATGAAATAGTTTCTCCCTTTCAGGTATGGAATCACTCTATCCTAGGATCAGTGTCCTAAGGCACTTGGTGAGAGAGAGAAGATGAAGACGATTCCTTATGCTTCGACAGTGGAAAGCCTCATGTATGCTATGTTGTGTACTAGACTCGATATCTGTTTTGTCTTTGGCATGGTTAGCAGATATAAGTCAAATCTAGGGCAAGAGCATTGAACAACAGTAAAACATATAATCAAGTACTTGAAAAGGACTATGGATTATATGTTGGTTTACCAGGTGGATAATCTAGTAACTTTAGGGTACACAGACTCAAATTTTTAATCTAATAAGGATTCTCGAAAGTCAATCTTGGGATATGTGTTTACCTTGGGAGATAGAGTTATAAGTTGGAGAAGTATCAAGTAGTCATGCATTGCTGATTTCACTATAGAGGCCGAGTACATGGCTACTTCTGAAGCAGCCAAGGAAGCCATTTAGCTCAGAAATTTTCTATTGGATCTAAATGTGGTGCCTTCAGTACAGTTAGCTATTACACTTTACTGTGACAAATAGCGGAGTGGTTGCCAACTCAAAGAAACCAAGAGCCCACAAGAAAAAAAAGCACATCAGGCGTAAATATCACCTGATGCTAGAGATTGTACAGAGAGGTGAGATTGCAGTGACCACGATAGCATTGGCGGACAACCTTGCAGATCCTTTTACAAAGAGCCTACCGGTTAAGACTTTTGATAATCATGTAGAGGGCATGGAAGTCAGATATATGGCAGCATGATTTTGAGTATAAGTGGGAGATTGTTAGAGTCATATACTAAAAATTATGTCTTTTATTATTTTTAGTATTTAATTTTATTCATTAATAAAATTATTTTTTCATTTTTATGAAAATCTTAATGAGCAATATATGCAGTTTGATTATTTATTAATGTTATGCATGGATGTGTTTTATTTTGCATAGTATTTAATTTCGTGTGTAGAATTTGGCTTACACACAAAAGACCAAATTATCGGTTCTTATAGAATATAAATTTTTAGTTTATGGCTTAGATGGATTTGGACACACTGTCGATACGGTTGTAGTACAAAGTTTTAGTAGACCTGTCTTGATTACGGGGAATAAATAATAGCATTGCTTATTGTTCTGACTTGTTGTGTTAATATACTTCGTGTGTATTGAACAAGATCACGTTGGGGTAATTAATTGTATACTGATTATATAACTTAATTCACATCCCATGGTTATTATGAGTGCTTATATTTTTAATTCTGAAATAATTAATTATTTACGTATATTTAATATTTATTATTTTGATTCATTAAAGGGTGCGATCTTTTATGGGTCAATAATTCCGATGAGTTAAATAACGATATTAATTATATGGTGAATATTAATTATTGATGAAATTCATGTTCCGAAATAATGGGATTGACGATATCTCCTTAAGAAAACTTATGAGTTTTAACCGAGCGAAAACTAACAAGTGGATTTAATTATCTTGCAGTTAAATAAGTTAAGCGGAAGATTTTAAGGAATTTATTTAAGAAGTCGATTAAATAAATAATTATCAGTAATTTAATTTAATCGGTGGGTATTGAAAATCTTAATATGGGAAGAATAAATAAGTATTTAATAATAAAAATTCGAATATTCGATTTTGAGAATATGGTTAGGAGTGCAATATAATTTCTTTAGTAAAATAAATTATAATTAATATTTTTATGAAATTACTTCTGGGATGAGACAGATTTTCATAATTGCATTAGGAGCTCAATTCATATTTACTTTATAGGTCCCTGCTGTAACATATTTATATGCTGTTATATAATCCTAACCACCATATATCGTTATTTCGATTAGGGTTTTCACGTATTCCTACGGTGGCTAGATAGGGTTGTGAAGATGACGTCAAGGTAGCCCACACTACAGATGAGTTCTAGCATTCAAGAATACAACAAAAGACTTAGATTTGGAGCTTCAACTTAAATTCTACAACTATGAACGATTCTAAACTAAAAGTTGTTGCAGTAATCAAAATTAATCCTATCAGATTTCGTAAGGTATAACTCTAATCTAACTTTAGGAGTATATACCGGGTTTTATTTTGATCGTTTGGTATTAAAAAGTTTTAATTTGGAGTCGATTTTGGCGTTTGCCCGTCCAATTTGTTTTTACTTAAATCATGTTATTAATTAATAGATTTTGACAGTTTATCCCAACACATGAGTCATGCTCAATAATTCTGAAGAGTAACTAGTTTTAAATTAGGTTTTTTAGTTAATTTTTTTTAAAATTGATTGCTTGATTAAAAAATTAACTTTTTTGTTTTTATTCCAATTAATTCTAAATTATTATCTTTTTATATAATTAATTAATTATAACAATTATACAATATAACAAATTAGGACATTTATGATGAATCAATTTTGTCTTCAAATTATTATCCTTCTTGCCATTTTCATCATCATAGGGTTATGACAAAAAATATCTTGTGACGAAAACTTCTTTTCTTGCTAAAAATTTGATTTTTGTGACGAAAATTTTAAATTTTTTGGTAAATATTTAACATTTGCAACAAATTTTTGACTTTAGAATAAAATAAAATCATCGCAATTAATATGTTATCACAAAAACTAACATATACATTTTTCAAGAAATGATTAGATATATTGAAGAAAAAAAAAACTTCTCGTAAAATGAGTAATTTGTGACAAAATTATTTATGATATTCCTCACAATATACTAGAAAGGCAACTCTCAATGTCAAAGCCATGTTTCGAATTGGGACCTATCGATTAAATGCCTACCAGGCTTCCATTGCGCGGCTACATCACCATCTGTTTATTGAATATATTTATTTATTTATTATTAATTTATAGTTCACTCTCAAAGAGATTTTCTATAATTTCAAGCAAATGTTCATTGGTTTAGGTGATTAATCTCATCACTGAAGATACAACAATTAAAGAGAGATTTTGATTTTTATATTAAAAACTTTATTTGATATGCTTAATTGTTTCTCTGACTCAAAATATGTTTGTACATTTGCTAAATACAATCTTTAAAATCTAGGTAATTAAAATCTGTTTATACTCCTTTAATCATAAAAATATATCAAATTCATAAAAAACTTTATATCATCAAAATTTTATAATTTATTAAATTTTTACTATTCTAATATCTTTGTGTCACTTTTTACTAATTTACAATTTCTATACGTTTTAAAACCCTTACTTACTGTCATATGCATTATACATTCTTTCCCAATATCTTCATAGGCCTATTTTGATTTATATAATCTACCTTAATTCAGGTTATCGTACAATATCAATGTAAACTTCATTAGGTCTATCTCTCTGATTTGGGAAAAATGCCTGTTATATAAATAAAACAATTCTGTTTAATTTTTTATATTTAAAAAAATATATATTTTATGACTTTAAATTCAGTGTGGCGTGCAAAAAGAGAGCATATTAGTTTATTTTCTGAAGCAATTTTTCTATGAAATTTGTTTGAAGCCATTAATTAATTTAATTATTGGGATGACAAATATTCAAAATAAAATGTGCGACCTTAACCAATTAAGTACTTTTATTAAAAATGCTGTTCTTTTGTTAAGTATTTAAAAAAATTTTAAAAAAAATTTTAAAATAAATTGATTTTTAAGTTTTTTTTTCTATAGTATGCTATGAAAAAAATTGAGATTTTTTTTTTACAAAATACAAACGAATAACAATACTTGTTTTTATCCTAACATCAGTGTTTTAATGATGAAATATTATCATCATGAATAATTAAAAAAATCAGGAAAAAATTATAATGATCACAAAAGAATATGCATTGATGACGAAATATTGTTATCGACAATAATTGAAAATTGTTTTGTGATCGGAAATAAAATCCATAACAAAAAAATGCATATTGTAATGAAATATTATCTTCACTAATGTTTAAAATTCTATTTAAAGCGTAAACGATGGGGGAGAGCTTCTCTCTCTAGAGAAAGCTCTCCCCAAGGCGTCAACAATGGATTTCCGTTCTAGATGCCTCTGGATCACAGTCCCATGGCAATGGTGGGGTGTATCTAAGGCTCATTTATGGTCATGACTATCGTTGTGCTAAGATGAGGAAGTGGCATCTTCAAGCTTGGTAATGTGAGTTAGGGATTTCTGTTGGATTCTCGCAACAGAACATGGACTAAGCTAGTTATCGCAGACAATGGTGATGTTTTGGCTATGAAGATCTGCTCTCATGGTGAAGCTTGTTATCGCAGACATTGAAACGTTTGTGCGGATAGAAGATCTTCGTAGCAAGTTTCACTGCATTGTCCCCGGTATTTTGATTTTGGTATTATTTTGTGTTTTGTTTACTCAAAATAAACCCAGATTTTGGCCCTTTTTGTTATTTTGCTTGTCTAAGGTGGAATCAACCTGGTTTCTAGCTTCTAGATTTGGGTTTGCTCATATCAGATCTGGGGTTACTGTTTCTTTTGCGTAGTGTTGAGGTTTCATAATCTTAAAGCTAGATCCGATGCTTAGTTTATTTTGTTGTATTTTGAGCTACAATCTCGGTATTGTAAGTTTGGGATGCCTGGTTGAATTTTGAGTCATCTATGTTTTTTGTCCAAAGTTTGGTTTCGATGGGTTTGTTTCAAGGGAAGCTCGATGTTCAGTAGTCATGGTTGCTCAGTTCTTCCAATATTGGGTAGCTGAATGGGGACGATGTTTGGGGGCCCCATGGGTGAATAACTGAAATCTGGATTTAGATTTGGATTTGGGTTTGGTGTATTGATAAGCAAGCAGGAGATGATGTTTCGTGGCTTTTCTGCAATTTAGTGAGGAACATAACGGGCTTGGGCAGAATGCAGAAGATGAAGTGGCCTCCATGCGCTGTTTGGTGCGTGGGTTGTTGTCTTAACTGTGGTTGCAAACTGCTTAATGTGCAGCATAATTCAGTAGTGGGGCCCGGTTGGGGTATAGCTAGCGCATGTGTAGACAAGGATTTGCGAAACCGTGGGTTGGCTTCCCGCTGGTTTTGGTGAGGCCCATGGTTTTAGTTGTTTGTAAAGGTTTTGGGATGGTGGGATCTCGCTGGTTGGGTTTCAGAGATATACTGGGATTGTGTTGTGGGACCCTCATTCAGCAACAACCCCTTTGTTGATGCATATTCCAGTGAAAAAAAAGATAAATCAAAGAAAGCTAAAATTATAAGGTTCAGTGGGTCTCACGATTTTTGGGTTCTCCGAAATTTGGGTTTGTGGTGAGACCGCACTTGACGCCGTGGATCATGACCTAGTGGTTGCAAAATTGGGAATTGTGATATTATTTTTTTTAAAAAAAATGGCTGATTAGAAAATGAAGTTTGAATGGGTTAATTGTGATTATTATTATTCAGGGTTAATTATGATTATGTTGGTCCTCGGTGATTCCTATTGTTAGAGCTATTATTTGGCTTGGGAGGTTCTTCTTTTCTCATCTGCTTAGGTTACATTGGCTTGGGTGAAGGGATGGGCCCGATGGCGGATTTGGTTTGGTGCTGGCCTTACTGTTCCGAGCTGAGGATTCCCTCAGGGCTGTCCTGTCTTATGCGCCTTAGCGCCGTGGTTTGTGATCCAGTTTTCTCCGACCTCCTGAGTCACTTGGGTTCAGAGGCCTTCTCGTCTATAGTGCAGTTCTTTGGTAGGGCTTCAGAGGAATTTTGGGGGGGGCTATGTAAGCCATTTGTTTGGCCTTCTCTATCGCCTTCCCATTTTAAGCTTGGTGTCTATCTATCTGTGATGCTGAGCTTCTTTGATAGGTCATGGGCTCAGGTGCTACTTTCGGATTATGGTGTTTCCCAATGATTGTTATATTGATTACGGTTCTAGCTCTAGAAGCTGTCTATGTTCAGATGAGATAACTTATGTTTATGATGGTCTTCAGTGGCTTCACTAGTAGAGCTATCATATGGTCTGGGAGGTGCTCATTTTCTCAGCTGTCTAGGCTACGTTGGCTAGGGTGTGGAGGTAGGCCCGATGGCGATTTTGGTTAGGTGCTGGCTTTCTGATTCCGAGCTGAGGTATCCTTGGGACTGGCCCTTCTCATACGCCTTAGCACCGTGGTTTGAGAACTAGCTTTCTCTGACCTCCTGAGCAGCCAGGGTTGTGACGTCTTCTCAGCTATATTGTAGTTCTTTGTTTGGGCCATAGAGGAGTTTTGGGGAGCCATGTATTGCCATGTAATTATGTAACACACCGGTACAGGCCCTAGTTGTAGCAACCCGGTTTGTAACGACCAGTGTAGCAATTCAACCCAAACCTTAACATTAGCGACGGTAAACCGATAAGATCTTAGGTCACTGAAATATTGAAAACCTTAACTCGGCCCGAAAACCCTAATTCGATCCGAAAATCTTAAAGAGATCAAATGCTCAGAGGCAAAACCCTAATACTCAGAGAAAACTCTTAACATCCTAAATTAAGTAAATAACATGAAATATTGATTAAAAATAAAAATAATTCTCATAATTAGGGTAAAATGACCATTTTACCCCTAGTACAGTAAAAAGTTTTAAAAATTTAACATTTGTCACATGGACACCTTAAATCAAATATTTAAATACAATTAAGTAATAAAAGACAAAATAACATCAAAAAATAACAAAAATGCCCTTAGTGGCCGGCCACATTGGAGTTTGTGCCCAAAAAGTGACTTTTTTGCCTTTTCAAGATTAAAAATGAGAAAAAATTGTATAAATTAAGCATTATTATGATCCAAGACTTTTTATACAAGTAATATACATAATAATATAATAATATAGGTCAACAAAAGTAAACAAATAATTATTTAAAATCTATACACAATAAATAAGTCAAAAAACTAATTCTAGTCAAACTAATTTAATTTAGCTCAAAGGCATACACCTATTTAATTAATTGCTATAAAAATTATGATAAATCATAGAAAGGCTAAATTAATTAATATAATAGATTTTAGTAGGTTAAGATACCAAAAAGATACACAAAATTAATATTTTATGCATTTTCTTGTACAGAATGGTACCAAAATATAATTTAAACCCTAAAATAATGCAAAATTGACTTTTAAGCTTCCCCAAACATCCCTAGCAGACTTTCCCTCTACAAAAATCTGAAAATATCTCTTACACAATTTCTTAATAAGAGCTAGCCTCCCATGCAACCAATCATAATTAAGAAAAATTCAAATTTTTTTACACAATCATCATTAAATCCACCCTTTTAAAATTCTATAAAAAGAACCCTATCTCCCACTTCTTCCCTTCATTTTTGTTGAGCTTGAGAGAGGGTGAGTGACCAGAAAATCTAACTCCAAAAGTTCTCTAAGTGTGGGAAGAAGAAAGTAGAAGAAGCAAGGAAAAGAAGAAGAGAAATCCAAGAAGGAGCAAGGAGGATCCACAAAGTTAAGTCCTAGCTCTTCACCCACCATCACCTACTCTTTCAAAGGTAAGCAACTCCCTTAAACCTTCTGATATTATCTTCTAAGATACCCCTCAATCCATCTCTATAACAAACCTTAAGAGAAAAGAAACAAAAGTAACTCAAAAAGGCGTCGTAGGAGTGATTTATGGACTGTTTATGTATGAGTAAGTTTTGTATGTATTTGCATGCGTGTATATTTGAGTTTTATGGCCTAAACATATTCTGAACTTTTGGTTTCTGTGAGTTTACAACATGCATGCAAAGAAAACATGTCAAAAATGTACATAACATAAGTTAAGCAAGCAAAACCCTAAGTAGCCTGATTTTCTGGACTTACTCACTTTCTATCACCGACTTTAAAATACCATAACTAAATATAAAAAAATGGTCTTAAAGTGATTTTTGCGTCCAGATCTAGATTTTCGAGTTATCGTTCATAAAAAATTAGTTTGAAGTAATTTTGTTGGGTAAAACTCCAGATATCTCATTTTTTTCAAAGCATGTCAGATCTTGACCACTCTGAGTTGCAGACCTAAAAACCTTGAGTTAGAATGAGAACTGAGCTTAAGTCAAAACAAAAAACTTGTAGAGGACACATTTATCCTTCTTTCCACCAAAAATGAACCAAAAATATGAAGCCTTGATGGTCAAAATCCTTTCCAAGTCACTGTTAAGGTTTAGTGACTGACAGACCTCTCTGTCACACATTTTTGTGATACTTAAAACCTAACTTTTTATAAGCCAAATCCAAAAGTGGTAAACATGAACTTTGTAGATAACATATTAAACTAATTACTAAGAAAACAATCATCTCAAAATACCAACCGGATGATACCCCAAAAGTTTTGAGAATTCTCTATCAAAAACACACTCAGCAGATCCTTTTTAGGCTGACTGAACCCTTTTTATAAATTGGCCAAATTCTCAAACTTTTTCCAAATAACGTTTTCTAACTCAAAACATGAAACTTGTAGGGGACACCTTAAACTAAAATCCCACCAAATATCAGAGCCATATCCTTTGAATTGATGCCCCAAAAATAGTGGCCAATAGAAGCTCAATTCCAATGTATTTCTCTGTAAATTGCTGAACCGTTTTCACTTAAATAAAATAAATGTCCACGGTGCCTTAGAATCTAGCATTAGTGATAAACATGAAAGTTGTAGAAAATATTCTTATCTAATCGGTGTTTAAATATCAGAAGTTAAATCTATGTGTAAGTACTTCAAAATGCTGTCGTAGCTTTAAAACTAGCAATTAAACTTGTACATAAAATTGGCTAAGTGTTTGAATGGTGTGTTATTTATGAGACTTGAGTATGTGAACCTTATATGAACCTTGCGAGTAATTGGTATTTGAAAATGATGCTTGACGAAATGAAATCATGCCGATAGTTCGATTTTATACCACATAAATTATAGTTAAGCTTTGCATGCTTGTGCATAATACTTTAGCAAGTTGTAGCATGTGCTATGTTATGTTTATACACTATGCAATGATTAGTTGTACACAAGAGGCATATTGCACATTCATGGGCATTCCTACATTGCATCTTGGGTTATCA
>JAULJZ010006685.1:0-16760 GCA_032270985.1 Heliamphora pulchella | reverse complement strand
TCTAAAGAAAAGGATTCAGAAGTTACCTCATCATCTTCCTTGGCCATGAGGCACAAATTTGCAACTTCATTTTCTTCCTTTTTGTGAAAAAGGAAGTGACTCTGAAGATGATTTAAACCCTGAGATGATGATTATTTTTGTGAAAAAATTCAAGAAGTTTTTAAAAACTAAAAAACTTAATCAGGAAAAAAAATCACAAAAGAAGCACGGTAAAAACAAAGCCAAAAATATGTCCAGTTTATTAAAAAATGGTTAAAAGGCCAAATTTTTAAAATTCAATACTATGAATGTAAAGGATATGGACATATGGTTAAAGAATGCCCGAATCTTCTTAGAAAAAAACAAAAAAAATTTACAGTCACTTGTAATGAAGAGAGTGATCCTGACATGTGTGACGAGAAAGAGCCTGATTATGATGATGATAATGATACTGCTTTCATTGCTTATGTTCAGGAAGAATCTAATGAGTCTGAAAATAAAAACTTTCTAAATGATTCCAATAATAAAAAAAAAGAGGTTGGTGACACTGAGGATAGTGAAACTCTGCAATAAACTTATGATAAGTTTTATCATGAGAGCTATTTGTTGAGTAAACAGAATTGTAAACTGATTAAAAATTTTAAATTGTGTGAAAAAGAGAATGAAAGTGTCAAGCAAGAGTTAATTGAAACTCAAGACCTGGTTGTGAAATTAAAATCAGACAAAAAAATTTTATGCGAAAACTTGTAAATTGTGAAAAAAAAAGAAATGACATGCCTGAATTATGTCAAACTAGACAAACTAGAATTAAATTAAATTTAATTTGAAAAAAATCTGTTAAATGCTCAATCTACTTTCAAGAAACTGAATGCAGGCACTAAGGTTTTGGATGACATGCTTGGGGTACAAATGGCTGTGACAGATAGGAGTGGATTAGGTTTTGTTGGTACTTCTTCAAGTAACTCGACAAAAGGAAAAGAGAAAGTCGGTCAACCAACTCAAGCTAAGTCCGCGCCATAGTTTGTGAAAGCAGAAATAGCAATTACAATGAACTCAAAAAAAACACATGTTGGTACTTCAGCAAAAATCAATGAAAAATGGGGACATCAGACGGGTAAATCTATTATTTTACATGGTGAGGTAAGAACAACTAAATTTATCCCAGTCTGTCATCATTATGGTACTGTCATTTATATACGTCCTAACTGCATATATTTGAATATGAATATATTTTTTATGCCTATCTGTCATTATTGTGGTAGAAAAGGACACATCAGATCTCACTGCACTAGATTGTTTAATCAAAATAGGTTCAAATTTGATATACCACATCAACCTATAAAAATTTAGACTTCTACGCCAGTATCTGTGCCTTTGAAAATCCAGAACGTTTGGGTAAGAAAGAGTGATCTAAAGAGCTTTTTAGCTAGTCGTAGTTCCTAGTTTGTTTTGGGTCTTGTTTTTTTAGTTTGTTTGTTTGAGTTTTTTTATTTTTTGTTTGAGTTATTTTTCTGGATCATATATTTAAAAGAATTTGTGAGGGATTTTATTAAGGATTAAGTACCTTATTTGTGCATTTATTTTATTTTGCTGAAATCTCATAGTTTAGGTTTTGAGATTGAATATCACACTAATTTTTGGGTAATATAGTTTATAGTGGATAGAATGTTTTCAGAGATGAGTCTATTCTGTACACTATTTGAACATTGATAGATGCAGGGATCCTCCAAACTTGGGTTCAATTTTATCTATGGGTATTTCCTATTTTTCATTTATCTATGTGTTCACAAAATGACCACATAGTAGCGACTCACTTGATTTTAATGTTTAAATTCTTTTTTTCTTTTATTTCTGTATAATTGGCTTGAGGAAATGACTATTTACACGAACCTTATTTTTTCGTTCGTACAAGTGTAAAAGCTGCAAACGAAAGCATGAGAAAAGAAAAGGAAAAGAAACAAAGAAAGAAAAGAGAAGAGGAAAATAACAAAAAATTTGCAGTCTTTAGTTGAATGAGAGTTATCCTATGAAGTGAATTAGGCCAAAACTGGTTTGACTTTGTGAATTTCTTATTTTTTGATAAATAAATGTAACTCGGCTATATAAATCTCATATAGAATTTGATCTTGGAGTTTGAAAATATTTCAACTCTGATTATATTTTTTATATATGAATATAATTTATCTTAAAATATGTGCATTGTTTTGATTAATTTGACTAGATTTTATAATTTTAAGTAAAAGAAATTATGCATAGGTCTAATACTTGTTCTTTAATCTTGTTCTCAACTCCAAACGATTTGTTTTGATTTTCTTGTGTTAGTTTGTAAATTCGTGACAAAGAAAGGGGAGATAGATGTAATTGAGACGGAGAGTGTCAAATTTTTTTGTGAGGGGAGTTCATTTGAAGGGTTTTTTTTGTTAATAAGTTTGTGTGTTTGTGTCGTGTCAATCTTTGTTTTGTTGTTGTGTTTAGTTAGTTAATTTTTGTTGCCCTCCTTTATTGGATATGTTTAGCATAATTAGTTTTGTTATAGAATTACCAAAGGAAAAGATTGTTAGAAATTTTGGCCTTGGCCTTATTCGTTGTGGTTTAGCAAATCTGTGATAAAGTGTTTGTCTAATTAGTTTTTAAATTATTTATATTTTATTCGTTGTTGTTTTAATATTTGATCTTTTGGAGTTACGGTTTGTTATTGCAGCGCAGCGAAAATGGAGCAAGTAAAAACATCGAAAAGCTACAAGTGGTGTCAGACCGCTTGTCAGATTGATCGAGCGGTCAAGTTCATCTCTCGATATCTCAGAAGTATGCACAAACTATCGAGAACAATGCAAAACTGATCAAGCGGTTAAAAGATGGATCAAGTGGTCAAAAGACGGATCAAACAGTCAAACGATAGATCAAGCGGTCTTCTGCGAAACAGTTTTAGAAAAAGCGCGTCTACAACTAGGTTTTCGCATTAGGCTATATATATATGGCGGCCAAGGTTTCTAAAGTTAGTCTTTTGAATTCATATCAAGCTCTAGCCACCAAGGAGTTCTTTCAAGTTGACAAACAAAGCTTCAAAGCCAGTCAACAAGCCTTTATGATCATTTAGTTTTCGCTCATTCAAGCCAATCATTAAATATTCAAACATTCAACGATCTGTTCGTGTTCGTGTTCGTGTTCGTGGAGTCGCTTGAGAGGATTCTCTTGAGAGGATTCTCAAGTGTTCGAAGTCTGGTGGACGATTTCTTCAGCAGTTGAAGTTCGGTAGTGAATTCCAGCGGCAGTCAAATACGAAGTTGGTGTACGTGAATTCGGTAAGGATAGGCTTACTACAATTGGATGTGGGTTCAACGTCGGGATTGTAATATTTCTTTGTAACCAACGCTTGATATAGTATTTGATTTTGTAGACCCGAAGTGGTCTCGTGATTTTTACCCGATTTGAGATTTTCTACGTAAAAATCGTTGTCTCGTGTGTGATTGTAATTGCTTTTTTTATCTGCTTGTGTGCTTGATTATTTAGCCTACAAATAGTCTACAAATAGAGTTTTTAATTAAATCGATTAGTGCAAATTAGTCTACAAATAGAGTTTTTCAGGTGTCGACCCTAAACTTCCTTTGTGTCGACACACTTGAGAATTTCAAGTGTGTTTTACCTTAAAATGTCGACTCAATTATCAATTTGTATCAATATAAAACGTTTTTCTCAAGAATACTAATGGTTAACCTATTTGATGAAAAGTGTCAAACACAAATTGCATAAGGTGTCGACTTATTAGTCATGTAGTGTCAACACTTACCTTTTTAAAAACAATTAAATATAAGCTTTTCAAATCAAAATAATTAAAAAATAAATTATCAAAATTATCAAAATTTAATTAAAAAGTCATTGGGCTAAGATGACAAAATTAGGCCTACCTTACTCTGTTTGTAACTAGGCCTACTAGATATATATTTTTTGTTTGTATGAATTATTTTAAAGTTCATATATAATAGTATATATTATAAATAACATTACAAATTTGGGGATTCATTATTTTTTAGGCCTTAGACAACTGCCTAATTCACCTAACAAATAGGTCACCCTTGCTATTTGTCCAATCCCGGTTGAATTATCCCACAACCAAATAAAGCTTCTATTACTAAAAAAATAATGTAGAAGATGGATGCCGACGGAGAATTAGGAGTAGGACAAGGGGATGGAAGCTAGTGTAGAAAGAATTCAGATCCTCGTTATTATGAGATAGAAGGTTACAACACATTATTAAATTCCAAAATTGGGTATTAAATATCGGCATGCTATTATGAATTTAAATAATCTCTCGAGATTATTATATAATTTAACGATTATTAATGCATTGAAATAGAACGTGCTTGACATTGTTAAAATTAGTAATTTTTAAATTGTAGTTTGGAGCAGAAGATGTAAGTGTTTGGTAAATGTGTTAACTTATAACTAAAATAAAAGAAAAAATAGTTATAACTTGTGGTAGAAGTTGTGAATGTTTGAAAATAATTGTAATTTATTGTAAAAATTATTAATAAAAAGCTAAAAATTAATGGAAAAAACTTTGCCAAACATCGAAGAAGATGTAATTTTCAAGACGTAGAATCCTAACTCGCGCATCGGGCAAGGAATCACCTGTTCTGAAAATCTATACAAATTAGTGTTATTACACACAATATATATAGTTAAAACTTGATGAGCATTTTAAGCAAAAGTAAATATTCATACAACTTCAAATTTAAAAAGAAAAGAAGAAAGAACTGAATAAGAACTCTTCCTTAATATAATTTATTCAGAAGTTCGATCAAAACAACATGAGTTCAATTGTTGTGAATGAAACAGTCTTAACAATTCTCCTCAATGAAACAAAAACAGTTGTCTCCGTCAGATGGGATGCAATCCCCTCCTGTGGCATGTTCAAATGTTTTCAAACACAGAGGAAAACACACTTTTTTGGTGCATCCCTTCAGTGGTATGTCCCTGTGGCATATCTTCTCCGCTGCTTTCTCACCATCCATTCCTCTCGCCCTCGTATCTGCCTAACTCCATCAAGTTAAATATTAACTTTTAAGTTATGGAATTTGTCATCTTTAAAAAATTACTAGCTTTTTTCTTTCACCTTTTTAGTGAATAAAAAAAATATATACATATCTCAAACATTTAACTTTTTTTAAGTAAAATAATTATAATACTTTTAATTAAAAAGTCAACTCTCATCACAAAAACCAAAAAAAAAAAAAACTGTACTAATATTTCAAACACTATAACTTAAAATAAAAAAGTAACGGCATATTAGACACTTTAATAAAATATAAAAATAAAAAAAGCTATTAGTTTAAAAAATTATTCCAAATATTCTAACTTTTTTTATTTTTTAAAAAAGTTAAACATTTTAAAAGTAAAGTTTTTTTGACATTCCAAACAGAGCCTAGCAACACCTATTTTTGTTTGGTCAAATTATTACCGTTTTTAAATTTCTCTTAGTGAGACGAGCAAAAATATATATATTTTTTGATTAAAATATGAAAAAAGTTTTAAAATACAAAAATAAACTAAATTTAATGTTATTTATTTTTGTTACTTTGATAAATATTTTTCATCTTTTCATTAAATTTTTTTCTTTTTCAATTTCTCTCACAATACAAAAAATTAAAAATATTAGGCAAAAAATAAAAGGTAATTTAAAAATAAAAAAGCAAAAATCTCAAAATTCATCTTAGAAGGGCGCATATATACACACCCACTCACACGTGTACAACTCAGAAGTTTGCCATGCAAGAGAAGAAGTAAAGATTGATCATAACAGTGAACAGTGAACAGTTAGAAGTGATGTAAATAATAAATTAAGAAAATGCTAATCATTGTTTACCGGGCGGGGATAACTAACTACACTATAACCCCTAAAAGTTCGAACTATAACCGTTCGGAGCGTTTGATTGTAGTCTTGTAGGGGCTAGTAGGGTTATTTAAAAAAATTAATAGAATTGGTAAATTGATTTAAATCGATTTAAATTATATGATTTAGTTCGGTTATTTTAGTTGACGATTTGGTAAACCGATTTAAATCAATCTAAATTGGATGATTTAGTTCAGTTATTTTAGTTGACGGTTTGGTTCTGACTCTAAAATATGAAAAATTATTACTTATGATTTAATTCTAATTCTAAAGTATTAAGAATCATTCATTATAGTTCGATTATCGAATTAAGCTATTAGAGAATTGTATAAAATAAAATAAAATCATTCTTTAATCTTGTTATATTTATATTATATTATGTATTATATATAAAAAAAACTTTTAAAAATATCAATTGTTTTCTTTTTCCTCTTTTCTATTTCTTTATTTTTTATTTTTTATAATCTCATTTTTTTAATTTCTTTTCATAGCATTGCAATATTATATAATTCATAGGCTATTAATAATTGATAAGAAATTAATAAAATTACAAAGACATAAAATATAATGCACATTTTTAAAATTTGTTATGATCTTATGAAACAAATAATAATAAAACAATATAGAAAAAAGAATAGACAAACAAATGAATAGAAATAAATAAATAAAATAAATGAATAACTTTTTAATATAAAATAAACGAATAACTTCGATTCCGTTCTTTAGTACTCACGGTTTGCTTTCGGTTCTTAAGTTCTTAGAATCGATAAAAATATTTTAATTTTTAATTTAGCTCAAAATTGTACCAAACTAAACTGTGAACTCCTTTATAGAAGTTTATTATTTATGTCTACTTATAACAATTCTAACAATGTTACTGTTACTTTTTATAAATTAGAAATTGAGAAAATTTCAATGCAAGAGAAGAAGAAGAGAAGATTGATGATAAGTGATAACAGTGAACAATTAGAAGTGATGTAAATAATAACAGAAAAGGTTATTCCTGTAAAGTTGGTGTGAGAAAGCGAAAATGACCTGAGGCTGAATTGAGTAAAACCAAACAAAGAAGCAAACAGGCAAAAGTCTTCTTCTCCATTGGGTTGAATTAATCTTGGTATATTGAAACACACACACAATGACTTCCACAATCCATTGTTATTTATAGCAAAATAAGTATGGGATTACAACTTCCTTGTTTGGTTGTGTATTTAAAGAGCTCTGCGATTTTGGAAACTTCATTTGTAGTTTCCAATCACAGCACAGCCCATTCATTATAAGCTGTGTCCTTCAAGCAAAAATATATATATTGGCCATGGCAAGAGAGATGGAGAAGGTCACGTGCTGCCTCAAGTCATTTCAGAAGTATACGACAATGTGGGGTGTGTGCGTTGTAAATTGGATGGCACAATTAGAACTAATCGGATTGGCTTAAATATGATTATCCTAAACAGAGTATAAGTTGAATTCCTAATTGCCGAACTCACTGGAGGCTGTTGGTGCTGTTGCCAAACTCCTGCAAGACAAAAAATACCGTTAGTATTTTTCGGCTTAATTTGACTGGAAAGCACTCTGACGTTCAAGTTAGATTTTTCTCTAAGAGGTTTCTAATCAAGAACTTGAGTTGGAGTTTCGTACCTGGGGTATAGAGTGCCTGCCTTTATATAGGGATTGAAACTAAGAAGACTCAGCCTCTTATCACTTATCTCTCATCTTATCAGAGATTTTATATTATCTATTTGACAATTAGTGTTGCTTTAGAAAGCTCTTCCCCCATTTTTCGAACTGCCGTATCAGTAATGGGATCTGTGGCGCTGGAATTTTGAAATTTTTGATAGTTCAAAAATAAGAAAATTCAAAATATGTTTGAAAATTATTTTAACACATTGAAAGCAAAATTTTGAAAATTCTTTTTTGTTGAAAATAGAATCGCAACTTGGTTTTTAAGAAAATAAAAAAAAAACAAAAATAGCTACTGATCTTTAAAATGTTTAACTAGAGAAAAAGGATTCAGAGGTTAAGGTATGAATCGGGAAAGGTATTAGGCACCCCATTCGTCCAACTGTAAGATTAGCCTCTACTAATCACCATTGGTTCTTAATAAGATTCTTCAAATGCATGCAAATATAGAAAATGGAAACAAAGAGAGAATATCCAAAATCAAATAAAAAAATACATAACATATGTATATAGAACACCAAAACAAAGTAAATAAAGAAAATAAAATCCTAAATCCTACGACATGTAATTTATTTCTAACTAAAGGATACATGGAGCACACATACATGGTATTTCAAAATAAAATAGCAAAAATAGGGTAAAAAAATGTTAACCATGGACATAAATCTTTTAACCTAATGTGAAAGGAAGTAAATAAAACATGCATATTATTAAAATAAACTAGATTAGCATTGTCATAATTATTTCTACTAAAAAGAAATGTTAAATCCAAAATAAAAAGTGTACAAAATTCTATACTCAAAAAGTTTAATGATTTAGGAAAACAAATAACAAGATTCTTATGTGATTTTTTATCTATACAAAAAAAAAGTTCAAAGAGTTAATTAAAATAAAAAAAATAGAAGAATATCTACAAAGAATATTTAACCAAATATAAAAGTTTTTAAAGAAAACATAATTAAACTAATTGACCAAAAATCTAACTATTTTATATTTTAAAACAAAGAGAGAAGAAAAAAAAGACAAAAGAAATAAAATGAACAAAGAAGATTTAAACTACTATTAAAAGAGAAAATTACACTAACATTTAAAGGTGAAAACTAGCATAAAAGATTTTTTTGTGATTTTTATGATTAATAAAATAAAAGAAATGAAAAATACAATAAGTACTTAAGAAAGGAAAATTAAGCTAACATTAAAAGAAAAAAAATAAAATATTACAGAGAAAATAAAGCTACATTAAAAGAAGAAGAAAAGAAAAGAAAATAGAATATTAAAGAAAAATAAAGTTAATAATAAAAAGAAAAAGAAAAGATAAGAAAATAAAATGTTAATAAAGGAATATTAAACTAATATTAAAAAAAATAAAAAAAAATGCTAGTAAAGGAATATTAAACTAATGCTAGTAAAAGAATATTAAATTAATACTAAAAGAAAAGAAAAGAAAAAAAAGAAAATGAAACATTAAAAGAAAAAAAGAAAAGAAAAATAGTGGAAAAAATTAAAAGAAAGATGAAATATAAAATATGAGTGTAATATTGACAATTACAACTATATGTATGTAAGTGCTTAAATTATAACAATAACGGCATCGTTAGTTGTATTGTTAAATTACATTAGTACTATTTAATGTATTAACAAATTTAATAAAGTATAAGCAAATAAACAAAACAAGCTAAGAGTATCTACTTTACCAAATAAAACATATTAAAAAAATAATTAAAATAACTATATAAGCAATGTAAAGATTGAAAAAATCAAATTAAAAAAGATATATTTGATAATAATATAATGGGGTTATTTTGCAACACTTCTAAAATATAAAAATTTGTTGGAGTAACTTATAAAAATATTTGTATTTTTACATATCTTTTAGTTAAAACAATAGTACCAATATATAGTATTATTTTTTTATTAATTATTCGAGAAGTACAAATTAATTTATTAAGTTGATTGAAAATTTGTGATGAATATGATCATATACTATAAAATTAATAAAATTTAAATTATCAATGATACACCAGTAACGAACATTTCTAGAATCGTCACTAAATCTTATAACTCCCAAAACATTTTTGGCATCACCTGACACTCCCCTAGCAAATGGTATAATCCTTACCCTCTTCTCTCATGTAAGGCAAGAACATTAAAGAAAAATCAAACATTTTTGGTAATTTTTTCTTATCTAATGAATTTGGTGATGATGTGGAGCTTATCTGTAATATTCTCTAATAGGTAAGAAATGAAACCAGAAAAGGGGTAATATTGCCCAAAATGTTATGTTCATTATTGAGGGTATCCTAATAAAAAGAAAAACAAGAATTAAAAGTTTTTTGTTGTTATATAATTGGGAAATTGACTTTAGTATGGTTCTTCAAACCCACTCCAAATGTGAAAATCAAAATTTTGATATAATTTCTTAAGCTTATAAAACGAGCAAACATTTGTAATTTCTACGTAAAATTATAATTACATATTTTCAACTACAACAAACACCTCAGATTACCATTGGGTGGTTCGGAAGGGCCACCCCTGAATTTTTTAATAACTCCAACTATAATGAGATTGCAAACTCAAAGTGTTACCAACCTTTGAATAGAAAGAGGGAGAATCAAAAGAAGAAAAATTTATAATCCAGCTACGAACTGTGTATTTTTACACCGCCCAAATCACTGCACGTTTATAACTCCAGCACCAGCACTTGATATGGGACTCACAAGTGTGGTGTCCGGTGATTCATACAAGGTAAAAATATAATACTATCTCTAGATTTCTTCAAAAATTTACTCAGAAATTTCTTTCTTGCATACAAATTTCTTGGGGCATTTCAGGATTAACATTTACTGGAACATGAAATCCGCATCACTTGCCAAGGATGGAGTAGGAGTAGGAGTAGGAGTAGGAGCAGGAGCAGGAGCAAGAGTAGGAACAGGAGCAGGAGCAGGAGATTGTATGTCGCACAATGTTTTGGAGAGAATGCGGCATTTGCAGGTGTTAGTGGTGGGGATGCACGTAGAGGCCAGAACTTGGACGTCACTATAATCTTCAAATGAATCCTCACATAAGTCCACGCAAATATCAAGCTCGCACTCGATAACCAACGAACTCACGATATTCTTATCGCACTCCTTTTCAGCACCTCCATGCCCTGCAATTAAAAGCGCCCATGAATTGTGGAAAAAAAGCAAAGAAAACAAAACAACAAAGTTTTTAATACGAATGTTATGTATTGTATTGTATTGGTTTATACGTAACGAAGTTTTGAGCCTCTAATACCCAGGTTTTAAATATCGGTCAGTATCGGGATTTTAGACTTTCAACATTAATATTTACTAATATATCGGTTGATACTGTATAATATTGATCAATACATAATCATATCACTAATACTGATATGTCTTTTAATACTATAATTTAATAATCCTGTCTAATACAAATATTTGTTAATGTATTAATCGATATAGATTCGTATCACTGATTTTGATGCGTGTTTCGATACGATTTTGAACCCGACTTGAAAAAAAAAAGAGGAGAAAGAGCGAGAGACCGAAGGCAACATGGAGAAAAAGCAGGAACAGAAGGCAACATGCAAAAAACTTCTCCATTGTCTCTTATGCCAAGTTGGAGTCAAAATACAAAACATATTGTCATGCTTATGTATATATAATACTAAGTCTGGGGAGTTTTGGCGATTTCTGCTAGTCATTTAAAGCTCATGAATCATTGAATCTTATCGTAATGGTAAAATTGTATATGGAGTCTCAATAGTCTGAACATTTTCTATATTCAGTGAATGAAGTTACAGAAAAAATTATAAAAAAAATAATTGACCTTAGAACTTCTAAAGAGCCATGTCCTTTGGTCGCTATGCATCTTCTAAATTCCATGTACTCCTATTCCTATCTCAATTATGAGTTAAAAGGCAAGTTAGCGAGTTGAAAATTGTTTTGCAGACCCTAAACACAACTCAGAAAACTCTTACAAGAATCATTTTTTTAATAAAAAGGTAAGAACAATAAATGTAAAGGCCTTCTTTAACACACGGCTTGAAAATTGATTTTTTTAAACTTTTTTGTTGAAGTTTCTAAAAGGGCTTTTGACATTTTATTCCTTCAACAATTTATAGAAGTGTAATTAACCTCTTAAAAGATCAATTAAAGCAAATTGTCCGTTTACTATATTTTTTAAAGACAATACGGTAAATTAGCATCATATCTTTTCTCTTATTTTTTGGTCCCAAAATTCAAACATTTATAAATTAAAGAGTTCCCTCCATCATTATTAGTTGAGATCTTTAAAGAGATTATTGGCTTTCCAAGCCTATGCCTAACATTGCAAAAACATCAATATTCACGTATTTCGGAAATATGTACAGTAAAATATTAATATATTCAAAATTTACCCGACTGGTAATTAGTTTAAAAGTTAGTTTTTTTATTTTTTTGCGCTTTTAGCCAAAAAACTAAATTAAGTTCAAAGTAGATTGCTTGGTAATTTAGCTTTTAAGCTAACTTTTTTTAAGTTAGTTCTTTGGGTAAAAAAATTAATTTTTTTATTTTTTATTTAAAATTGACAAGTTTAACCTTTTATATATATATATTTGATATTAACAATTATATGTAGTTGATAGTGGTAGTAATAAATTATGAATAAGGGTATTATTGTATTTTAAAAGTAGTGGGAGTTTAATTTGAATATTCTGAGAATTTGTGTTAGTTTTGATTTAACTTTTTAACTTTTTTATTTTTTGCCAAACATGCAAGGTTAATTTTTTTGCGTTTTTAGCTAAAAAATCAAGTTGCCAATCGGGGCCTAATCTTATAAGATTAACACAAAAAATAAATTGGTCAAATAAGTTTAAAAACATAAATATCTGTTATTATATTGTTACATATGGTTCAATAGAAAAAATATATATCGCCTTAAAGAAACAAAGGATTAACAATCATGGATATGCTCATGCCTCATGTATGTCAAGAGCCCTTAATATTTAAATCTAAAAATAATTTAGTCCTTTCTTGCGCTGTTAACTTTTGGTTATACGAAGCCTTTGCTATGAAAGTAAATTAAGGAATCAAAGGTCAATTTTTATTTAAATTTTTATCCTAAAAAATATAAGGTATTTAGCATGTGTAAAAAGAAGAAAGGAAAT
Organism: Heliamphora pulchella; assembly: GCA_032270985.1. NCBI lineage: Eukaryota > Viridiplantae > Streptophyta > Magnoliopsida > Ericales > Sarraceniaceae > Heliamphora > Heliamphora pulchella. The sequence continues at coordinate 4,062 of JAULJZ010006685.1, read as the reverse complement.
ATATACGAAAGTTAGATTAGGAAGTCTGTTGCTACACTTAATTAATTTAAGGGGTGACAAGTGGCAAAATTAACACATTTAAAGCCTTTTAAATTACACTTATTAAGTTCTTCATTGGTAATTTTGGATTTTTGGCTAAAAACGTTAAAAAGCTATAGATTGTCTGTTTGGCAAAAAAGTTATTAATTGTCTGTTTGGCAAAAAAATTAAAAAATTAAAAAATTAAAAAGTCAAATTAAAATATAAACTTTCACAATATTTTATTAAAACTTCTACCACATTTAAAATACAATAATACCTTTTATTCATAACTTATTTACTATTACTACTAAATAAATATAATTGTTAATATTAAATATATAAAAAGATAAAATTATTCACTTTGAACAAAAAGTAAAAAAGCTAACTTTTTACCCAAGCAACTAATTTAAAAAAAGTTAACTTAAAAGTTAAGTTACCAAACATCTTACATTGAATCTAAATTTAAATTTTTGATTAAAAATATAAAAAAATCTAATTTTTAAGTTAATTGACAATCGGACCTAAGTTTTTTACGCTTGCAACTAGATGTTTGTTATGCTACTTTTATGACTGTAGGTCATAAAAGCCCAATGCACGAGTATTGTGCTAAAGTAGAGCCTCAGAAGCTCAAAAGAATGAAAAAATGCGATATGTATGAGCCCATTGTATAAAAGAGGGTAAATTCATTATTCTATATTCAGTGAATAAAGTTATATATATATATATATATATAAAGTTAAAATGCAAATTGAAAATTGTTTTGCAGACCCTAAACACAACTCAGAAAACACTTACAAGAATCATTTTTTTTAATAAAAAGGTAATAACAATGAATGTAAAGACCTTCTTAATTTAATTAACACATGGCTTAAAATTTAATTTTTAATTTTTTTTCTTTAAAGTTTTCAAAAGGGCTTTCGACAATATTTTATTCCTTAGAAAATTTATAGAAATGCAATTAACCTCTTAAAAAATTAATTAAAACAAATTGTTTGTTGACTTTTATTTAGACGTAGCAATGTCCTCTCTAAACTAACTTTTATCCTCATTTTCATTAATTTTTTCTCGCATGCCAATCACATGATGTTTTTTAGGAATTTTTTTGTGAGAGTTTGAGATACAAAAATCTTTTAAGAATTAGTCCCACAACTAACTTTTTTTCAAATTCTAATCCTGCCATGTTTTATTCTACCTAATATACCCTCAATCATGATACATTAAAAAACTCCACTCAGCTACGCATTCCATAACTACACAAAAATACTACATTGATATCTCATTTCTACCTCTTTTTATTATTTTTTATCTTTAAAAATTCTAATTAATTATCAACTGTTATTTCTTTTTGTTGTGCAAGAAAGCAATCAGAATAATCAGAAACGAACACAAATAGACAAATTTTACGTTGTTCGGCAATTTATCTACATCCACAGGTGACAAAATTCAATATATAGAGAATGGATTACAAATTACTCGATTCTCATAAATTTTTTTTCTCTCAAACAACTTGCTCACAAAATAATCTGAGATTATATTCATATTTATAGGAGAGAAAAGAGACCTAATATAATCGTACTTGTTCTAGTCGTCTTCAAAACTAATTAAATAACTGCAAATTCGTATTCATTAGAACTCTTCAAATTTAGTAACTATGATAGACTAAAAATTTATGCCAACTCAAATTGAATTTGAGCCAAAATTTCCAACACTTTTTTACCTTATTATCTTTAACTCATTAAAATTACTCTTTTTAGAATCTTAAGGAAAAATGAGAATGTGATTCTAGATCTCTATGATTACTCTTTTCATATGGATCTCGTTTGGTCAAATTCTGAAAAGCTTTATGGCAAGCAAAGATTCGAATAAGGTTATTTTTTTGTGTGGAAAGCCTGTCGTAATATTTTACCAATTCGGGAAAATTTACTAAAGAGAAAGATGAACATATATAAATCCTATGTGTGACAGATGCAGAAAGCTTATAGAAACTGAAATCCATTGTTTGAGGGATTGTTCCTTTGCAATGGAGGTGTGGCAAGAGAGTGGAGACTTCTCCAACTTGTCCCATACTAAAGAGAATGGGGACTTGATGCAACGGGCAATAGAGGTATGTACACACTCATCAAAGGAAACTTTTAATCTATTTTGTATGATTAACTGGGGCATATCACATATGAATTGGAAGGAATATGTTGGCGGTAGGATCTGAAGGAATTAAGAGAACTCCAGCAACGAGTTTGTGTTTAGCGAAAGAGTACCGAATTCAGCTCTTTCGGCAAGCAACTATAAACTCTAACAACCTTCAACCCACATCAAACCTGATTGATAAATGAAATCTTTCAAAGGCAAGTTTTGTTAAAATAAACTTTGATGGAGCCAGGTATAGGAATGGGAAATCAGGAATTGGCTTTGTTATTCGAGACGAGGAAGGAAAGCTTTTAGCCGCAGGAACAGAACAAATACATTTCACGATGAATACAGATCAAGCTAAAGCTTTATGGAGCTATTAGAGCACTGGAGTTAGCATGGAAACTGGGAATAAGAAAAATAGTTATTCTACGGTGCCAGAAAAGAAATCAAGAATTTAACTCAGAAAACAACCGGTGGCGGCATCCACTTCATCCATGTGGGTCCACGTCAAATAATCTGTGAGGTGTGACTTCCCAAGTTTAATGCTCTTATGCTCTCTCTCTCACTCTCTCCCCTTTTTCTCTTTTTCAAATACTGCATAATCTCTTACCTCTTTATTGTGATATTAAGGTTTTATGTTTTTATTTTATTTTTAATTTTTAGGATTTTAGATTATGAACTAAAATCTTAATATATTTTTAATAATAGTATTAATTCACTTAATTTTTTTCCTTGTCGTATAATTAATCTAATCTAATCTAATGCAAGATTTTATTAATTTTAATTTGACCTAGACTATTTTATTTGTCGCTCTAATAAATAATATATTTGTGAGTTATGTAAATAAAAATTATTTTAAAGTTTAGTATAATAGTTTATATCATTAAAAGTTTTATTGGATCTAATAAATAATATTTTCTAAACTTTGTCAATATGAATTATTTTTAAATATTTTTTAAATATGATATATAATTGTCACTCGCAACCGACCAATGAGTTTGGCGGTTTTTGGCCCATAGGTTTGACAAGTTCATGGGTGAGTGCGGTATGGTTTAGCAATTTGAACTTACTTATTTTGAACTTTTTTTTATTGAACTCGTTTTATTCTTTAACTAATTATAATTTTTTAAAATTTATTTGTACATAATTTTATATTTAATATAGATCTTGTATGATAGATTTTTATAAGTAATTTTTTTAAAATATATTTTTTTATAAAAAATGAATGTATATAATAAAAGTTATGATTTTTAAAAAAATATATAAAACTATTTTTAAGTTAACTATGTCATTATAAATAATAAAAGTAAGCATTAATTTACACTACTTAAAAATATTATGTTACATAAATATTTATGTTATACACTAAATTATTTATTATGAATAATATTTTTAAAAATATATATAATATTTTAAAAATAAAAAATTCAAAAGAATACCCATTTTTTTACGAATATAATACATAAAATATTAAAAATTAAAAACAATCAAAAAAATTGAGTTAGATTGTAAAACTATGATGTGTATATTTTGGGGGAAGGAGAGAAGGAGAAAGGAAGAGAGGGGCAAGTGAGGGGAAGCCTTTTTATTACTTGAGGCTGAGAGGGAGATAAATGAGAGGCTTGTGTTTTCTGGGTTAATTTTTGGAATCTATTTCTGGAATTATAGACTTCCTGTATATTTATATATCTGTAAATCTATATATAAAATAAAAGTGGTCAACCTGTAGGTTTTGTAGAAGAAAAAAAAAAGGAATAAAAGGAGGAATAAGTTTAGAACCGAAAAGTGAGATCAAGAAATTCGGGTAAGTGAATTTCATCTCCCGTGTATCTTTCTAGTATTAATTTAAAATTGTTTCGTTTGGGTTTTAAGGTTATATATATATATATATATATATATATATATATATATAAA
>JAULJZ010006674.1:0-16760 GCA_032270985.1 Heliamphora pulchella | reverse complement strand
CTCAAGTTCTGAGGATCAACTAACGACCATCCATCTTGGTACCACATTATTATCCTGCTTATACTAACTATGCCGTCACTGAAGTTGACAAGATGCTCATCCGTGATCAACTGCACAAACGTTCATTTTCTGGAGAAAAACTCATCTAATCCACCTAGAATACATAAGAACGTTGTTCCTCTAAACCTTCGTCCTCTCTTCCATCCTCTATCGTCAACCACAATTCCACTTCGTTATCTAAGACACGACTCCACATAATCAACTAGCTACAAAATCAACATAAGTATCCATTAACCCACTGAAACTCAATTATACTTCTCGTGTAACAGCTCACCACTGCACAACTCAACATCTCACCCTCAAATCAATGATTTTAGATCTACAGATCAACTTCAAAGAAAATATGATTATCGTCATCCGACATCAACTTCAAACTTACAACACACATATCGGTCCTCTAAACCCATAATAGGTACTTAAGCCTAGGTCTTATTCATCTGGTAGCCAACCGAAACCTACCTCTTACACTTAGTAACTTCTTCTTATTTAGTGCTCATTACGGCCACTACGTCTCCAAACCAAACTAAACCATCACGCTAGTTATGACAGACTCTAACAACCAAGGCTTCTCAAACATCGACTCCTTCCTGACTTACCTCTTACCAAACCCTCGAGGCCACAGTCCGAGCATACGGTTACGTCCAAAATACGATACTTACCACAGTCGACGACCATTCCTCGACTCTAAGAACTTTGAGTAGTTCAAGCTCCAAACAAACATAAACTTAAACTTATAAAATTTCATCAGAAACCTGTCATGTGAATACCCCCGCCGCAAGGTTCCAATAAACTTTCCATTCCACTGAAAACTAAAGGTGCAACCATACACTACTCCACCGAGCAAAAACTACATACGACGGTTAATAATCTTTCGTTAATCATTGCAGAAAAAGACTCTACGCCTCAGCATTAACCCCTTTGTCAGCAAGAACAAACATTCCTGATTTGCCAAGCCTATCCCACAGGGAACACAACCCCACACTCTTACACTTACATGGTAGAGTAAACAAACTCCATCCTGAAAATCCACAAGGAACTTAATTCTCCAAGCATCCGGCTCCAGTAGGGCCCATTCCCCAGGCGCAACTTACAGATCACAATACGAATACTAATTCACAGCTACTTCCATCTCCCCAAAGATAACCAGACCAAGAATCAACCCACGATCTCGATCACGATATCCAGATCATCTGCTACACTAAGCCTTCAACTCTCAAACCTCATTTGCACACACGTAAACTCCATCAATCCTCATACCTCATACAACACCTCCCGTTGTGCCAAGACCTCACTTCACAAGGTTGCGTTTCACTAACTTAACTCCCACTAGGCAAACCACAACCATATCACAGCCTCAAGCCCACTGTCTAAGGAACTCACATAGGAAGCGCATGATATCAAATGAAGGAGACCCACTCTTGAGACTTCTCATCCAAAGTCACTAATAACTCCCGCTACCATGCAGATGCCTCCCTCACTTTTGGTCTTCGAGTACATACCTGTCGCTGAAACCCTAATACATAGTTTCTCGTCTATCGCTTTAGGCCATCCAAGCTACACAATACATTGCTGAATCTTATTACTCCATACTTCGTTCTCCTAGGCGAACAAGATACTTACCTTTGAACCTTAGGTCAAACACAATTGCCTCCAAACATATCACATTCAGGATACACCACCTCAGCACTAGGTTAACCACACTATCAAACCTTTCTACGTTCCTTTCAAACCTTATGCACCCAGCACGGTACCCAACCACAATCTCCTGGCCACAAAGATAACTACCAAACCAAGGACTTGCATTCTCGTAGCAATCCCACATAACTAATACTTAAGGATTTTACCACACAAACAACTCGATCACTTAACTCCCTTAGAATCCTTCTCTCTCAATGAGAGTCAAAGTTATTGACATCCCGCGCAAATCAAATTACATTTCCAAAACATTACCCAAACGCTCGAGTTCACAAGGTAAAGCAAACAGACTCTTCAAGAAACCACGGGTAAACGGACCCACACTCCTATGATTCCAATGCTTAATTCCTATCAAGAATAATAATCACACTGATCAATCAACCATGAAACATTTCTCCGGCTAGGGAAATCACGTGTCAGCTTTAGAGTCTCACTCCATGTCACTACCTCTTTGGGTCACCGTTACTCACTTGGTTAAGAAGAAGGTTAACCATTAGTCCTTGTAAGGGCACTGGACATCTTAATCTAAACATTTTCGACTACCATTCCTAATGAGTGTATTTCTCGTCACATTAGATCCTCATACTTAGTTCTTCGCTTACGAATTTAAACCGTTGTTCACTCCTTTACTTCCTAACGACACATCTCACGTACCCACAAAATCTCTCATCGTCTATCCATCAATGCACAACGCTATACATACTCACATCACTTTAGAACATCTCCTTGTGAGTCACGTCACACTAACTCAAATCCAAAAAGGAAGGTAATAATCAAACGGGTAGACAAAATCACATCATAGTCTCAAGCTTATAACTCTAGTACACCCATTGAAACACAAAACATTAACCAGTAACACATGTCTCTTATGTCACTTTGCTAGTACCATCGGCACATAACTATCCAAACATGAAAGTAATCACATGCCACACAAACAAAATAAACCTCGCTTATCAATTCTAGACCACAGGCACCATCCTATCACTCACCCTCTAAGGGTAAGACAACACCACCACTTCTAGATTTTAAGCCAAATACCGACCATAACCATCATTCTCTTAAGGGATTGCTGCCCATCCACACGTCGTCCTAAGATGACCGAGTCAGCCGCACCGGCAATACCTACCACATGCCCTTCAAATCTCACATACTCACACTCACATTCTTACCCTACACCATGTGTCTCACATAGTCTTCTTACCTAGAGAACAACAAGCCAAGTCACAAAACTCTATTCCGTGAAACTTCCCAAACAACTTTGAATCATCATTCATCACATTGCAATTATCATCAATATACATCTTTCCATACATACATGTATATCGCTCAAAATTCTACCCCTCAACAACATCTCCAACCCACTTACTCATCATCGCACAACTCCCAACTCCTATCAAAAGATGTTACCTAACAATACGCCATAAAGGAAACTCACTGGCCATCCATAGACTTTCAAAACTATCTAGCATTACTATAGCTACTAACGACACCCCACAGGGTAAGGGACACCTCAAACACAGTCTAAGCTCAGATTTTCTAACACACCTTAGACCATAGAATATTATGTTCCCGTCCACTATGCTCCCGTCCATACCCAATCCCGAGGCACACGGCTCATGACATAGTACGGCTCAAGACATAGCACGGCTCATAATGTACATAATCCTCAACACGCCCAAAACCTCACTTCATATCTATCCACAACAAACAACCTTCAAACAGTTTTAAACGCCCTACCATGCTCATTCATCAAGCTAATAGTGGCACAACACACAACAGGCAACTACTACAGCCATCCCAATTCACAAAGACACAACATACACTAAATAATCAGTGCTCATCTTACAAGCTTACGCCCACCACAAACACTGACCACCGGGTCACACTCTCAAATCGCACATCACCATCCCGATCATACTCGTCTTATCTCCACGGGCATAACTCTTATAACAAGCTTATCACAACTCTAATGAGGTTATACTTAACTTAACCGTCTAAGACAAAGCTACACCTTGCCGTTACCTAACCACAACACACCAACACACATTCACAGACCGAGGGAAAGCCTCAGAGTAACGCGACATTCCAGGCAACTAATTCAGATTTCTCATAGAAAGAACGTCGGCCAAATGCTTTTCTAAATCGAACCCCAAAGTAGTTGACCAGACGCCAAATAGCATGCCACATCACCCTAAGACTCAACCCTCTATGCTCATCTAAACACATAACATGCGCAAAACAATTCAATCACAAACCCATGAAAGCACACAAATCATGCCGTGTAATGGTGCCTAATCTCATCAAAAGGTCACACCTATAGGTCATTGTTATTCCCATGGCTCCTAGGTATTCGAACCTAGAGTTCTGATACCATTTGTAACGTCCTAAACCCCGGGAACCCATGGACACAACCCAAATTAACCCACCTGAAAGTTATCAACAATGACTTTCATAATAACAACACTTTATTTCCATTTAACAATCGTAAATGAAACATTTTATTCTAACGATATACATATGTGACACAAAGGCCAAACAAAACTTTCAACTTTCAAGAGTTCATTTACAGCACTTTTATTATTACAATTGTTTGCATCCCTTTCTATATAATCATAATGTAAATACAAAGGAAATATTAAATCTTTCCTCTGAGCCTTTTTCCCACATGCATCCTTTGCCCTGGTATCATCCCGAATCCTTGAAACCTGAAATGGTTTTAGTATACAACATGAGCTGAAACTCGTAGGATAAAGACTAACTCTATGCTAAGCATGATTTGTGAGGTGTGATGGGTGCAATCGGAATAATAAAAAATATACAAGGTCCACAAAATGCATAGTTTATTTCCACGCACACCAAGTTATTCGTTCATGAAATCTTTTTTCAAATATTCTTTTCTTTCACATTTATTTTCTCGTTTTCTGATTTTTTGCGAAAATCAAATCACATTTTCATTACCCAATTTATCACAAAACTGCATCATAACAATGAACCGGCGTCAGGCGCAGCTTATAGAAACCCCTCCCTATTTCCCCAATAGGCTATGTGAAACCATTGGATAATAGATAGCTCTATAACTCACCACGACACAACACGACGTTTTGAGGGCTAACCCGTGGGCACGTGGTCCCCATCTTGAGCAAGTTTTCGGTCTTTCACTACGGACCCGCCAGGCTAACTTAATTCACATTAAACCATACGGTTCATTGAAATCAAGTGCTCAATTTTCACATGTAGTCTTTGAATGTAAACCTTCGCGGGCTTTCACCGCAGGACCGCAGCCCCTCATTATACGTATTCCACATGTCAAATTTTTACATGTTTGTTCACATTTCAAATTTTGTTCTTTATTGTAAATTCACGTTCCGTTCGAGTATTTCAAAATGTCTTTCACATCTCATGCGTCATGCATCATTATTTCAACATGCAAATTCTCATATCATTAGGCAATGTCATCACGCCTCAACACAAGATTAAATCCATTAGTATGCATATTATTTGAAAAGGAAGCACCCATCTTAGGTATATACAAATAAATTTAAAATTCATTTAGTTTTTCCACCCATGCCTCACCACAACTACCCCACTTCATAACCCAAACTCGCCTGAGTTTAGTTTATAATTAGAAAGCTAAAAATAATTAGAGTTTTACGAAAAATAAAGTAGTTTATTTTTAGACAAAAATAAAATAAAATGTGTATGAGGAAATATAGACTAAAATATTAAAAATAAAGATGAACATTTTAATTTCACTTGAGCATTCTTTTTAATTAGTTTTAAACTAAGTTTAGTTTTTTTATTTTTTTTACAATTAAAATAACTAAGTTGAAAATTAAAACAAGTAGTTTAACATAGTTTAACCTAAATTTTTATCAAAGAACTAAGTGTTCCTATTCTTTTTAACTTTAATCACGAATAATACTAAATTAATTTCATTCTTTCTAAATTTTGACAAATTTTAATCAAACCCTACAAAAGTCAGGTGAGTCTTCTAATATCTGGATTAGTTGAGTTTTCGATTACCACTTTATAATAATTTTGAGGTACACCACAATTATGTTGTTGAACTGATTATGGAAATTTGATAGTATAAAGGTAAGAATGATAGGATGAACGGCGTCCCGGCCGCTGGGGGACAATAAAGGATACCAGCAAGGTGATGTAATAAGGGCAGCGGGTCACGGTCAGGTGACTAGAAAATGATCATTTTTAATTGCCGGGTAACTCCCCGGATTGCTTGTAGAACCGTTTATTCGGACATCATTCTAAAAATGGAAAGCGAATAATAACTCAGATATTTATGCACTCACACTAATTTTGATAATGATGTTGTTAAAATTATTTTTCAGGTGACGCGTAAAACAAATCAGCTGGAATTGATACATCTTGTTGCCTTATTTTATCTCTTACGTTGTACTCATAAACAAGAACATATGCACTAATAAGCTCTGGGAAATGTTGCAAAGGTTATTGGCTTAGTTTTTGTGGAAATAATAAAATATGAATTTTTATATGTGCAAAACAAAAAAGAGAAGAAAAAAAAAGGGTAACAAGGCCATGGGTGGGTTTTTAACTCACTAGCCAGTCACGGATGCCGTTCTTAAAAATGGGTCGTGACAGAGTTGGTATGAGAGCTTAAATTTATTTTTCAAAAATCCAAAACTTAAAACACACACATACATAAAATGCATGTTTGTATGTGCTCTATTTTACTTTGATTCTATCTTATTTATCCATTATAAGAAAGTGTATATTTTGTTTTATTTGTAGATCACGAACTCCATACATAGCTTTGATAATTTTGGCGGGTATCGCTTAGTCCCCTCTCCGGTTGGCACTAGTTGGGAACCTCTGAAAGCCTATCCCTTAGATCCAAAGACATATGCATATGTTACTGAGATGGGGGCGGACGAGTACCTTTCTGAAGAAATCGCAAAAGTAGAGGCTACAAAGTTATTTTATTTAAATACGAAGAAACGGGTTGTGGTTAAGCATTATGTCGAAACTAGGATTGTTATGGGCCAGGAGGCTTTAGTGAGGATGAGAGATAGAGAACACTGTCAGATGTTGGTAAACAGGGCTGCTGCGGTTGGGCATGGTTCCATTTGGCCTCCCCCATTTTTCCTACTCGAGCCTGTAGACCCACCCCCGATGATCCCAGTACCTGGGAAAGCTATACCTTCTGAAGAGTTAGGACAAGCCCAAGCTCCTATCGTTATAAAGTTAGATTCAGAACCTGGAAAAGAGCCGTCAAAGCCGTACGAAAAGTCTGAGTCTTCGGTCAATGGACTGAACATGGGGTAGGATGACGAGGGGGTCTTTTAATCTTTTTGCTGTTTGGGTTTTTTTGGGGGTATATCGTGAAACTTTTTGTAAGGCTAGATGATAGCTATGGTGAGTCATCTTTGCATAGTTTAGCCTTGTATCCCAAACATTATGATGTTTATAAATAAAACGTTACTCTTGTCTGCATCATTTTAAGCTGTCTTTTCTTTCTTAGCTATTAAAAAAAGGCATAAATACTTATAACAAGACCCTAAGAATCTAATATTGCGATACGTTTTCTTTTAGGAATACAATGAACACGCGTAAGGCAACCTTGGATAAGAATATGCATGAATTTATGGCACAAGTTAACACCTAAATGAATGAGATGCGCCGTATAATTGGTGAGTTAGCTCAGGCAAATGGACAAGCCCAACTATGACATAATCCATTCCCTCCTAATTTCAACATACCACCACCAGCTGTACCCCAAGGTCAAGCTCCAAACCCCGTGGTCCCTGAAAATCCAGTTGAGGGGCCAAATCTATGAAAATTTCTAAAGATGAACCGCCAACATACAAAGGAGGGTTAGATCCCATTCAAGCCAATGAATGGATAGTAGCTATGGAAAAAATATTTTGGGTAATAAACTGCACAGAGACTCAGAAGGTGAGGCTAGCTACCTATCAGCTCGAAGGCGAGGCAAAAAGATGGTGGAACTTGAAAAGGCTAGGCAATCCGAAAATGGAATGGAACCAGTTCCTGATTTTCTTTCGGGAGAAGTATTTTCCTCAATCTCTACAAGTCGCAAAGTGTACGAATTCCAACAACTTAAGCAGAAGGGAGGAATGACTATTTCTAAATACGAGGCAAAATTTATTAATTTGACAGAATACGCTCTTCACATGATCATCACGGAGCATATGAAGGCAAGGAAGTTCGAAGATGGGTTGAGACCTGAGATTAGAAAGATGATACGACCTCTATGTCTGACCCACTATTCGGATGTTATTGACAGAGCTTTGTTGGTGGAACAAGAAAACATTGAGAACAGGAAATTCTTTGAGAATCGAAAACGTCCAGCCTCAAACTCAGGAAATTCTAGTAAAGGGGGATTGAAAAGGCAAGCCGTGGAGATGATGGGAAGAGGAAACCAGAAACCTATCTGTCCTTCCTGTGGAAAGAACCACTCGAGGATTTGCTGGAAAGCCACTGGCAGATGCTTTTATTGCAGTGCGAAAGGCCACCTCTAGAAGGACTGCTCGAAACTGCAGATAGTTGGTGAAAGACCAAGACACCAGACTCGGGAAATTGGAGGCACGAGGAACCTGACACCTAAAGTACGAAAAAGCAACAATGGCCAGAGACAAGGACGAATGTTTGCCTTGGTCCCGGGGGATCCTCAGAACACAGAAGAAGTAGTTGCCGATAACATCTCAATCTGTTCTTTACCTGCCTACACATTATTTGATTCTGGCTCGACTCATTCTTTTATATCGTCTCAGTTTGCTGAAAGGCTAACCAAAGTTTCGGAGCCTTTAGGATATGAACTGTTAGTATCTCAACCCGTAGATGGGGGAATAGTCTACTCCACTTTATATAAAGGTTGTGAGGTATCTGTCCTCGGGGTCTTCTTTCTAGCTGATTTGATGAATTAGTTGAGTTTTCGATAACCGCTTTATAATGATTTTGAGGTGCACCACAATTATGTTGTTGAAATGATTATGGAAATGTGATAGTATAAAGGTAAGAATGATAGGATGAACGGCGTCCCGGCTACTGGGGGATGATAAAGTATTCCAGCGAGGTGATGTAATAAGGGCGGCGAGTCACGACCAGGTAACTAGAAAATGATAATTTTTCACTACGGGGTAGCTCCCCGAATTGCTGGTAGAACCGTATCTTCGGACATCATTCTAAAAATAGAAAGCGAATAATAACTTAGATATTTCTGCACTCAAACTAACTTTGCTAATGATGTTGTTAAAATCATTTTTCAGGTGACGCATTAAACAAATCGGCTAAAATGGATGCATCTTGTTGCCTTATTTCATCTCTTATGTTATACTCATGAACATGAACATATACACTAGTAAGCTCTGGGAAATGTTGTAAAGGTTACTGGCTTAGTTTTGTGGAAATAATAAAATATGAATTATTATATGTGGAAAAAAAAGAGAAGAAAAAAAAAGGGTAACAAGGCCTTGGGTCGGTTTTTAACTCACTGGTCGGTCACGAACGCCATTCTTCAAAATGGGTCGTGACAGAGTTGGTATCAGGGCTTAAATTTGTTTTTCAAAAATTCAGAGCTTAGAACACGCACATACATAAAATGCATGTTTGTATGCACTCTATTTACTTTGATTCTACCTTATTTATCCATAATAAGAAATTGTATATCTTGTTTTATTCGTAGATCATGGACTCCATACATAGTTTTGATAATTTTACCGAGTATCGCTTTGTCCCATCTCCGGTCGGCACTAGTTGGGAACCTCTGAAAGCCTATCCCTTAGATCCAGAGACATATGCATATGTTATTGAGATGGGGGCGGATGAGTACCTTTATGAAGAAATCACAAAAGTAGAGGCTACAAAGTTATTTTATTTAAATACGATGAAACGGGCTGTGGTTAAGCATTATGTTGAAACTAGGATTGTTATGGGCCAGAAGGCTTTAGTGAGAATGAGAGATAGAGAACACTATCAGATGTTGGTAAACAGGGTTGCTGCGGTTGGGCATGCTACCATTTGGCCTCCCCCATTTTTCCTACTCGAGCCTGTGGACCCACCTCTGATGATCCCAGTACCTAGGAGAGCTATAGCTCCTGAAGAGTTAGGACAAGCCCATGCTCCTATCGTTATAAAGTTAGATTCAGAACCTGGAAAAGAGCCATCAGAGCCGTATGAAAAGTCTGAGTCTTCGATCAATGGACTGAACGGGGGGTAGGATGATGAGGGGGTCTTTTTGATATTTTTACTGTTTGGGTTTTTTGGGGGTATATCGTGAAACTTTTTGTAAGGCTAGATGACAGCTGTGGTGAGTCATCTTTGTATAGATTAGCCTTGTATCCCAAACATTATGATGTTTATAAATAAAAAGTTACTGTTGTCTGCATCATTTTAAGCTGTCTTTTCTTTCTTAGCTATTAAAAAATGAATAAATACTTATAACAAGACCCTAAGAATCTAATATTGCAATACGTTTTCTTTTAGGATTACAATGAACACGCATAAGGCAACCTGGGATAAGAATATGCATGAATTTATGGCACAAGTTAACACCCAAATGAATGAGATGCGCCGTATAACTGGTGAGTTAGCTCAGGCAAATGGAAAAGCCCAACCACGACAAAATTCAATCCCTCCTAATTTTAACATACCACCACCAGCTGTACCCCAAGATCAAGCTCCAAACCCCATGGTACCTCAGAATCCGGTTGAGGGCCCAAATGTATGGAAATTTCTAAAGATGAAATCGCCAACGTACAAAGGAGGGTTAGATCCCATCCAAGCCAATGAATGGATAGTAGCTATGGAAAAAATATTTTGGGTAATAAACTGCACAGAGACTCAGAAGGTGAGGCTAGCTACCTATCAGCTCGAAGGCGAGGCACAAAGATGGTGGAACTTGAAAAAGCTAGGCAATCCTGAAATGGAATGGAACCAGTTCCTGATTTGCTTTCGGGAGAAGTATTTTCCTCAATATCTACAAGACGCAAAGTGTACCAAATTCCAACAACTTAAGCATAAGGGAGGAATGACTGTTTCTGAACACGAGGCGAAACTTATTAAGTTGGCAGAATACACTCCTCGCATGATCTTCACGGAGCATATGAAGGCAAGGAAGTTCGAAGATGGGTTGTGACTTGAGATTAGAAAGACGATACGACCTCTATGTCTAACCCACCATTTGGATGTTGTTGACAGAGTTTTGTTGGTGGAACAAGAAAACAATGAGAGTAGGAAATTCTTTGAGAATTGGAAACGTCCAGCCTCAAACTCAGGAAATTCTAGTAAAGGGGGATTGAAAAGGCAAGCCATGGAGATGATGGAAAGAGGAAACCAAAAACCTGTCTGTCCTTCCTGTGGAAAGAACCACTCGGGGATTTGCTGGAAAGCCACTGGAAGATGCTTTTATTGCGGTGCGGAAGGCCACCTCAAGTAGGACTGCTCGAAACTGCAGACAGTTGGCAAAAGACCAAGACACCAGACTCGTGAAATTGGAGGCACGAGGAACCCGCCACCTAAAGCACGGAAAAGCAACAATGGCCAGAGACAAGGACGAATGTTTGCCTTGGTCCCGGGGGATCCTCAGAACACTGAAGAAGTAGTTGCCGGTAACATCTCTATCTGTTCTTTACCTGCCTACGCATTATTTGATTCTAGCTCGACACATTCTTTTATATCGTCTAAGTTTGCTAATAAGCTAACCAAAGTTTTGGAGCCTTTAGGATATGAACTGTTAGTATCTCAACCCGTAGATGCGAGAATAGTCTGCTCCATTGTATATAAAGGTTGTGAAGTATCTTTCATCGGGGTCTTCTTTTTAGCTGATTTAATAGGTTAGTTGAGTTTTCTATTACCGCTTTATAATGATTTTGAGGTGCACCACAATTATGTTGTCGAAATAATTATGGAAATGTGATAGTATAAAGGTAAGAATGATAGGATGATCGGCATCCCAGCCGCTGGGGGACGATAAAGTATACTAGCGAGGTGATGTAATAAGGATAGCGGGTCACGGTCAGGTGATTAGAAAATGATCATTTTCCACTGTAGGGTAGCTTCCCGGATCGCTAGTAGAACCGTTTATTCGGAAATCATTCTAAAAATGGAAAGCGGATAATAACTCAATATCTATGCACTCACACTAGCTTTGTGAATGATGTTGTTAAAATCATTTTTCTGGTGACGCGTAAAATAAATCAGCTAGAATGGATGCATCTTCTTGCCTTATTTTCTCTCTTATGTTGTACTCATGAACATAAACATATGCACTAGTAAGCTATGGGAAATGTTGTAAAGGTTACTGGCTTAGTTTTTGTGGAAATAATAAAATATGAATTTTTATATGTGGAAAAAAAAGAGAAGAAAAAAAAAAGGTAACGAGGCCTCGGGTGGATTTTTAACTCGCTGGCCGGTCACGGACGCCGTTCCTAGATATGGGTTGCGACATGTCTAATTCCATCTAAACTGTGAACTAAAACTTATATTCTATAAGAACCTATAATCTGGTTTCTGTGTGTAAGCCGTACTCTATACACCAGATTAAATACTATACAGAATAAAGGACATCCATACATAACATTAAAGAAATAATATTGCATATATTGCTCATTAAAATTTTCATAAAATAGAAAAATAATTTTATTAAAGAATAAAATTAAATACTAAAACCAACAAAATTCATGATTTTTAGTATACAACCTTAACACTATTGGTGTTTCCTTTCCCAACCACCCCACCGCTGGTCTTCTCTCTCTCCCCTCCTCTCTCTCTCTTCCTCTCACTCCTCCCCTCTCGGCTCTCACCCATTCCTCCTCTCCTCTAACCAAAACCACTAACCACCAACCACCACCATCCTACCACCACATCACCACCATACTCTACCACCACATGCACCACCTCCCCTTTCTCTCTTTCTCCCCCTTCTTTTATCTCTCGGTTCTTTCTCCCCCTCTTTCTCTCGGTTCCCTCACCCTCCCCTTCTTCACTGCCAACACCACCACCACACCACTGAACACCAATTACCACCACCATGTACATCACCAAAACCACCACCGAAGCCACCATGCACCACCATTCGAACCACTACCAAAAACCCCTCAAACTAACACCACCATTTTGCAGCAAACCACCACCACCACGGACCACCACACTATCGCCACCCACCACCATCATGCCACCCCCAGACCACCACAGCACCTCCACAGTACCACCACGGCCCACCAATACTGTAACACCCCAATTTTCAAATAATAAAAACTCAAGCAGATATTAAGATAAGAACCCGGTTTATAGATCTCCCAAACCGAAAGAGTTTGTAAAGCAATTCTTTAATGATAAAACAAAATAAGGCGCTAAATCTTCTTGTAAAAGATGAGGATAAATGTGTCACCCAGCAGAGTTCGCTCAAGCGGACTCCCCATCGCTTGAGCGGTGAAGTACCCGAGAGTAAACTGCCTAAAATCCTGAAATTTTTCTAAGTGTGAAAAAACCCCAAAATTTCTCATACTTTGAACATGGTTTTTATAAATTAAGAACTAGAAGTTAAAACATACATTTGACATTGAAAAACTTCCCCCTTCACAAAAAAAACTTCCCCCTTCACAAAAAACGTGTAAAACCAACATTTCGATCCATAGAATTAAATACGAAAAACGAGAAATCAACCCTAGTAAGAGCCCGATTATCTCACTGCATACAAATCATAAATCTATGGCCTTAGGGCCTTACAACACGGGTTACTCCAACCCAAAATACATTCAACCAAGTATCCAAAGATTACAATTGCTATAACACACACAAAAAAACATATAATCTCTTCAAGGAAAACAACCCTACAAGGTCCCAACTTTGGTCCACCTAACTCAGCGACTTGCCTTCCGTAACACCTAAAATTGTTTATACAATATGAGCTGAGGCTCGTAGCAAATAGATTAAAGATGAGCAAATGCATGACATGCGAGGATGGTTATATGAAATGTAACACATAATTTTTTCAAAATCAAATTCTATTATTTACCAAACCCATTCACATAACCACTTTCCTTACACAAATTAAACCCAATTTCCCTCACAAATTCACCTTTTAGTTTTCTTTCATCTCAATTTCATTACACACATTACAAATTCTCAATTTTCCCAACTCACGCATACGCACACACACTTGCCCACCTCTCTTCACATCTCAACTAATTCATCGTTTTACAGCCCAATTCAATCCATGGACTATTTTACGGACTTTCACCGAGGGATAAGTGCCTAACCCAATTCAATTCATATACTTTTTACGTTCTTTCACTGTAGGTCAAATATCCAACCCAATTATGGTTTTAAAATTTTTAAGAATTGACGCCGGATGAACTTATAGAGCCATGTATGGCTACTACTGACTGGGCCACACGAGTCCCGCTAAGTGGCAAATGCGTTCTGTCATACCCCAAACTCTGGGTCACGCGAAAAGCCCACGAACGACCACCAAACTGCCCAAACAAAAAGGGATGAAAACCATTAAGCCAAAATGATGCTAAAACCTTTGTAAAATGTACTACCGATGGTTTATTTGATATAAAAGAGTAGCCCAAAAGACTACAATTATAGCCCCAAAGTCAAGCCTTTAAAACAAAATACGTATTTTGGATAAGAAAATATGTTCTTTTTAAAAGAAGTTTAGACCGTTCCAAAATCTTTCTCAAAGCACAAGAGTTTGAATGAAATATAAACCATTTGAAAACTCCATTTTTTTTTGTAAATCGTTGCACCAACCAACGAAAAACGTAGTAAGAAACTACGAAAAACAACAACCAACCCAAGGTTCTCTCGAAAGCATAAATCATGCATACATCGTCCCACGACCATAAGAAATACATATGCTTTACAACATATTACATCAAAACATGAAACATATACAAAAGGTATAACAACCTAACAAAGACCAAACAACAGGGTCTTGTCAACAGCCATCTTCGGGCACCTCAACCTACAGAATCACGTTCACCTGAAAAAAGTTTTACAACAAAATCCCACAACGTGAGCCGAAACCCAATAGAAATAGACTATAAAGCCAAAAAGCAGGATATGCAATCATATAGCATAAAGTTGACTCAACCACATGAGCCAAAAAGGTTTTTCATTATGAAAACCACTAGTTTTTCATCAGGCTAGCACGGGCCTCAAAACGATTTTACTTCATAAAACCCCATGTTTTCATCCTTAAAACCAAAACCATGCATATTAACAATGCAGATAACATTTTCACAGTTAAAGAAAAGCAGTAACCAAAATGTTATTTTCCAATTGGACCATACAGCCGAGAATAAAATGTTATTTTTCCACTCGGATCACACAATCGAGGAAAATAAAATAAAATGAATCCTATGTACTGACTCTGTCAACTCAAGACAAAGGTGACAATTATAGACTCCTGCCCATTACCCTAGTCCTGAACCACTTAAGACCTGCTAAGTAATGATAAGCTCTATACGGAGTTACAACAACAACCACTTAGTTTAAGGGCCTGAAACCCGAGGGCACTAAGCACCCACCAACTTGTTTACGAGTATTAACCCGAAGGCACGTAGGGACCTACTCTGCATAAGTTTTTGGACTTTCACCGAGGAGCACTACAGGCCCACATTCACACACACTGTCACGACACATCTATAGGATCATTTCAAAAACCAGTACGTAGCTCAACTACTAAAAACCTTTTAAAATAGTTATACATCAACATGTATAAAAAGATCCAATATCTATCAACCATGGAGATCAACAACAGTTAAAACATTTCCAAAATGCTTTCTCCCGTTTCCATCAAAATGTTTCAAAATTTGAGACTCAACCCCGAGGGTTAGCTCCAAACCTCCAAAACACGATTTTTAAGACCTTTCATAGTTCCTCCGTTTTTAAAATCACCTTTTGAAAACCACGAATATCCACAAGTCCATATGATGTAATAAACCAAGAACAAGCGCAAAACATGCTTTTTATCCAAACAAACATGGTTTAAACATAAAATATGACATTCTAGTGAACCAAGGGCTCTTGGAACTCACCCCAATCTCAAAACTCTTCTTATCACACAAAGGAAGAAAAGGGTCGACACCAACAGAAAAAGTGTCGACACAAACAGAAAAGGTGTCAACACAAACAGCAGAGGTGTCGACACAAATAGCAAGGTGTCGACAAACAGAAAGGTGTCAACACAAACAGCGAAGGTGTCGACACAAATAGAAAAGGTGTCGACACAAACAGCAACAAAAAGCTCCACTCCAATAGAACGAAAAAGGATCGACACCAACAGAAAAAGGTGTCGACACAAAAGAACAGAGAGTTTCTACGTAACAACCACAGCGTGCTCAGCACCACAGAGGGAAAAAGAGTCGACACAAACAGAAAAGGTGTCGGCACAAATAGCAAAGTGTCGACACAAACAAAAAAAGGTGTCGACACAAAAAAACTAAAATTCCCAAATTTCAGAACAGGCTACTGGTGATGGTGAAAAGCAAACCTAAGCTACGAAAAAAGCTTCTCTGCCCCAAATTAAACCAGCCAAACACCTCTTTTTCAACCCATGGACATACACAAGCCCTCGGTACAATTGCCTATTGTACTCTATTGTGATAACAGTGAAGCGATTGCGAATTCGAAGGAACCAAGAGTCCACAAAAGGGGAAAGCACATTGAAAGGAAGTATCATCTCATCCGGGAGATCGTGCAGCGTAGAGATGTGGTAGTTTCCAAGATAGCATCTGCGGATAACCTAGCGGATTCTTTTACTAAGGCATTGTCTCAGAAAGTCTTTGATAACTATGTAGAAGGGTTAGGTGTCAGGTGTGTTCCTACATGGCTTTGAGTATAAGTGGGAGATTGTTGGGAATGTATACTGAAAAATCATACTTTTTATGTATTTTATTCTGGATCCCTAGCATATTAATGAGAAACAATTGAGATGGTTTTGCATTTATGGTTTCATATTTATATTTGTGATGTATGAATGCATAGTCCGTATATTC
>JAULJZ010006663.1:0-16762 GCA_032270985.1 Heliamphora pulchella | reverse complement strand
ATTTAGTTTATTTTTAATTATGCATATTTTTTGCTATTCTCTTTAAATACATGTTTAGATTTGTTTAGTCTATTTTTTGTTGCAAATCTATGTTTAGATAGTTTGGTAATTTCTAGCATGCTTTTATTATTTTATGCAAATTATGATAGTTAGCTTATTTTTGTGAATATTGCACGTGCGTATGTTTAATGAATCCTTTAGATAGAAATTGCATGTTATAGGACTTAGGATTCTTCTTTTGACACTTATTTGTTTTGAAATATTATGTACATATTTTATGTATTTTTTATATTTAATTTTAGATATTCTTTTTTTACCTTAATTTTTTTTATTTGCATGCATTTGAGAAATTCTATTAAAGAACCAATGATGATTAGTAGAGATCAACCTTACGGTTGGGCAAACGGGGCGCCTAATACCTTCCCCGATTCGTACCTTAACCCCCGAACCATTTTTCTCTGGTTTACGTTTTAAAATATCAGTAGCTATTTTGTTTTTCTTAATTTTTTTCAAAAACTAAGTGGCGACTCTATTTTTAATAAAAAGAAATTTTCAAATTTTGATTTTCAAGATATTAAAATATTTTTATAAACATCTTTGAATTCCCCTATTTTTTACCCCTAAATCCCAACGCCACACCAGTACAAGATATTCATAATTGTAGAAATCGCTTAGAGATTTGCATATTTGCAGAAAATGCTGGATAGGTACCTGAGTCACACTAGGAGTCTATGTCATAATTACTCTACAGGTCCTTGCTGTAGCCTATAAATATGTGGGTAGGCCAAACTAATTTCAACTGTTGTCTTTCAAGATTAAGATTGATCAGGTTCTGCTGGTACCAATTTTCGAAGGATCGTAACCCACACTATGTTTGAAAATCGCATCGAGAATACAGTAAAAGGTCTGTTCGGAGCTTCAATTCGGAGAAACAAAGTTCGTAGTTGAAGAAACGACCAAATGGTATTCTTCTAAAATTAACTGTGGAGGCACTGGTTTTATTTTGATCATTCGACATCAATTTTTTTTTTAATCTCAAGCCTGTTTCGACGATTGCCCGTTCAGTTTTTTTTTAATCGAAAAATCGTATTCAAATCAATGATCTTGGCAGTTTGTCTCCAATAATTGGTATCAGAGTCGTTTTGATTTATGTTTACGGTTAGTCGAGGGGCCGGGCAGATTTAGAATCGTACTAACTTTGTTTTACAGGAGTTTTAATTCTAATTTTATTATCGTCATTATTTTTATGTTTGATTGAATGTGTGGATTATGATTATTTTTTTAAATCACGAGAGTTGATCGTGATAGTTTAAACTTTTTTAATTTGAATGTGAGCATTTGGGACATAGGTTTTCGATGTAAAAGATTTTATTATTATTTTTAGATATTTTAGAATATTTAAGAACATGTTCGAATGTCTAAGAACACGAAGAATGGGCAGCACTACAATCGGTGGTTTTGGTGGTCTATTCGGGTGTTTCGGGACATGGATCGTGACGGTTTTTGCCTGGTTTTGAAATAGTTTTTTTAGGTAAGTTTTTAACAAATTTTCTGTATTAAAAATAGTAACAAAACAGCTCCGAAAATGCAGCAAAAATGGGCGTCAAAATAACTCACTGGCAGCGGCTTTGGCCGGTGGCTTGGGAGCCATTTTTGGCTCGATTTTGCCACTTTTTCGAGATGAATTTTGTGCAGTTTTTTAGACACAAAATAGTAGTAAAATAGGCAAAAAATAGTCCAAAAACATAGCAAAAATCTAGACAAAAACAAGTCAAAATTGGCAGCGTAAGGCAACGGCGAGTAGCAATGGTTCAAGGGCTGTTCGGGGCCGTTTTTTGATGGCACGCCCAACGATCACCTCGGACATGCGAAAAGATGTCTGCTAAACCCTTGAAAATACGCGAGTGCCAAAACCAAGACCTACTGAGACACATGGCATATATGCAATAGTGCCTTAAATGTTTTGATGCCGAGCATTTAAATTGAATGATGAAGTTACTATTAACCAAGAAATCAAAGAGTGCCAAGGAGCTCTCATTCCCCACTAAGCTTGGAGAACGAGAGTTGAGGAGAAAATGAAGGGAGACAGATCTAACATGGGCCGGATCCTCAATTGGCCCACTAGGTTTAGTCCAATAGGAGGTATACCGCATGAGCTGCCCCATGCAGGGCCCAGGGACGACCCATGACCCTTGGGGTCTACGCATGTAGAATTCCAAAGCCTAGCTCCTCAACGTTAATAAGGGTAGCATGGCTAAGCTGGGAGCATTAATGAGGATAGTATGACCAAGTTAGAAGCATTAATGATTAAAGGACCAAACCTACAAGTTCACTGCTACACATCACCTTAGAGGATATGGGCCTGACTTACCCACCTAAAGGGTGAGGCTCTCGATGGGAATCAACCTATTATGAGCCTCCAAAAAAGGCATGTCTATCAACCCCTATATAAAGGGGCCAAACTCACATTGCCACGTACACAACACTCCTTCCTAAAAGTTTGTCAAACTAAACTCCTATTGTTCCTTTTGTTTATTTCCCTCTCCCAGGCCCTTAGGATACTAACTTGTCCGTCAAAGTGACCTTCAGACATTCGTCACCGGCCATCCTAATGATTGCCACCCTGTGCTGGTCCGTTGGATCCAACCAAGAAGAACTGCGTAGACTGGATCTCACTTGTATCTATTTTGTTTATAGTTTATCCCGTACACTTATCACTTACTATGACTATTCTTACAACTAAAACATACACGAATTCTCCTTTACTTGTCGAAAACCTATTAATTAATTAACTATCTACAGACTATATTGCTCTATCTCCACACACATTTTGTGTTTTTCTAAAACACGATGAAGTGAAAATATCAATTCCCTAAATTGTTTTGAGTAATAATTTTGAAAATAAGCATTGTGAATCATAATTTATTTTTAAAATGTATTATGTAAGAAAGAAATTATTTATAAATAACAAACCAATTATTTTAAAATCTAATTTTTTCAAATAGAGTGAAAGATCAATTCCCTAAATTAATTTGAATTTTTCAATTTTTTAAAATAATCATCCTGAACCATAATTTATTAAAAAATTAAATTATATAAAAAAATGAATCTTGTTTTTATAGAACAAATAAGATATTTTAAAAATATGAAATTTACAAATAATATTTACGAAGAGATTATATTAAAATAATTAAATTATTAATTTTGAACTCAAATATGATCGCTGTACGTGAGTCATATTTTCTTATAAAAATAAATTCTATTGGAACGAGTTTTATTGAGTAAAGAACAAACTAATTATCGTAAAAATATAAATTTTATAAAAAAAATATTTATGAGTGAATTATATTAAGATCATGAAATATTTAAATTTGACCAAAGAAAATTTAAAATTACTGGAATTATATTAAACTTCGTTCTGCTCAACGTTTGCTTGCCGATTTGATTGCTAATCTTGATCCATGGTTTTCTCTTTGTAAACATATTTCAAGAGGTGTTCAGCTTGCACCAGATCCTCCAAATGCTTGTTGAATGTTCAATAGTCTTTGGTCATGTGGCCATGGTCTTGGTGGTACAAACATTTCTCATTATGATTCCTTTTCTTTGGGTCACCATCAATTTAGGTGGCCATAAGAATTAGGACTTGTCCAAATGCGATTCAAAAGCTCATAAATGGGCTCCTTAAAGACAGCCTGAACTGCCTTATATACCTTCAATTCCTTTTGGGTTGGGGCCCTCTTGTTTGAGATCTTCTTCCTCTTATTTTTGTTCTCACTCTTCTAGGGATATTACATTTTGTAAAAGCCACAATTTGCTCGGTTTGGCTCATATCTTCTTCTACCTTGGCATGCTACTCAATTATATTCGTGAGTTCAGCTATACTCACCACAATCATTTTAGTTAAGGACTATCTAAACTTACTCCGAAGGCAAGTTATAATTTGAATGATACCACAACTAGCTGTTCACATCAATCATCAATCTCATTATACACCTCCCAATATCTCATGGCATACTCTCAAATAGTCTCTGTGTCATTTTCCAAAGTGAGAGCGGCATGTCTATCCCCTTGGGATGCCTACTGTTGGTGATAAATCACACGGTGAAAATTTTAGCCAATTGTTTCCAATTTGTTATTGTTCGTCGAGCCAATTTGTGGGACTTGGCGGATTCGAGTTCTCTGTTTCTTCAGCGATGAGGGAAACTAAGATCCGCTCTACGTCTTTCTTGATGAATGAACGAATCATTTTTAAGTCATCATTCTAAGTCATCTGGCTACTTATCCATATGTGGTTGTGCTATTTCTTGAGGGGTCGTGTCGGACACGAATCTTTCTCTTCTGCCTTGAATTCTAGAAATTCTTAATTGAGTTCGGCCCACTTTCTTGCAAAAGGTCCTTCATTTTCCACAGATAGTGCCAGATTGTGTATGCAAAAAACTGCACAACTAAAAATCCTCACTTGATCTTTGCTTAGAAAGGCAATTTGTCAAAACTTCTCGACTTTGTTTCTGAACTGCATTCAACTTTGCCAAGCTTTTCAATGGGTTTTTCTGGTGAGAGATTCTACAAAACAAAGCACCATTAGCGCCTCTCGGCGAAGGGTGTTTAATCAAAAGGCACTCTAACCCCTCAAATTAAAACTCTACGTGACTTTTTTAGGAAAAACTCTTATCAATACTTAATAACACATGCCTTGACCCATGAGGGTGTGATCATATTTATAGGAGTGACTCTTTGGATTTTCTTTCTCGGTAGGACTCTATCTTTCCTTGTAGGAGTATTCCTGAGTTTTAGGGATCTGATCTTCGTTAATTAGTGGATCAAGTCTTAGTCAAGTTCTCCTACACTTTGGAGGACATTTTTCCTTCATGCCTGTCCCCAGATTGAGTAGTTTTCCATCACTGGTGAGAAGAACCCTAAAAATACTACCATCCCAAATCAAATTTGTTTCCTCATGTTGCCGAATAGCTAGGAGTCTGGGGAGGATTTCCCACTTACCTCGAACTACGGGCCTTTTGCCCCTATGTGGGTTTGGGCCGGTTTTGATTGGACCCCACTTTGCTCACTATCATTGGGGTCGGTCCTTATACAGGCGAGGTCCACCTGAGACCAAGTTTGGCTTTTTAGTTCCTCCCACTACCTTATTGAAATATCTAATGTATCCTGCATTCTTAATTTTTAAGCTTTTGAATGTCAATATGTTTTTTTTACTTTATAAAAAAAGAGAGATTTTTTTTTATTGAGGGCATTCTTGTTATTTCGTATAATTACTTGTAAACTTATTTGGATTCGAAAAAAGACTCCTTTTTCTTTTTAAAAGAAAGGTTAAAAAAAATCAAATGACCGTAGAGAACACTGTTGTGCAGTCTAAGAGGCTCAGTTTTTAAATATATTTTTATAATCAGACTCGTTTATTATGTAGAACTCGTTGAGTTGATCGTTCATGTAAAGCGTTAAATTAATTGGACATTGATAGCTTGGTAATTAGATTATATTTGTCTATAAATAAATGAATGGTAAGTATATTTTTGAGAAAAATATAATTAAGGAACTTTTATCCGATCACATATAGCATATATATTTGATATCCGATTAATTTTATTTTTGATATGAATAACAAATTCAAAGACTCTACATAATGAACAAATCCAATTATAAAAATATATTCATGAACTAAATTCTTTGAGTTTCACAATAGTATAGTGTGCATCTCCACACAACACACACCCCATGTTTTTTTTTAATGCCAAATAACCTTCCTTAAAAGAACGGTGAACGGTTTTTTCCCCTAAAAATAAAAAATAAAACTACCAAGAAAAACCAAACAGGGTCTTAGTTGCAATCTTGTTGAGTTGTGTTGTCAAACATATAGGAAGACCATAACAAAGATGACTATTATCGTTCGAACCTCCTTTTTATTTTGTTGCTATTCTGAACGATTCTACTAAAGATGTCAGGGTTATTGCCTCAAATAGATGGGTAATTCTACATACACACAACATTGATGAGTACGTATACTATGTTAATATTTTTATTACGATTTTATCCCTAATTCAAGATACCTAAATAATTCTTAATTCTCAAATTCTTAAAATTCATCTATCAACACTTTACGTTGGGATTTAATCACCAATTTCTAAATGCAAATAAAAACAAAAATTCACGCATAAAAATAGAAAAAATAATCAACATCAAGAATTTACGTGATTCGGTTCACACTGGTCTATGTTAACGAGTAATTAAGCAAATATTTCACTACATCGAATGTGAAAGAGTACAATATCCGTCTCTTTTATCTTCACCAGCTAGCCTCTCAACTTGTTCTCATAATTTTCTCTAATCCTAGAGCTCCACCATATCTTATTTATAGACACACTAAGGAACCCCTAAAAGTCCATAAACCCATATTATATATATATATATATATATATATATATATAAAAAGAATTTCGAGTCACCTCCTAATTCCAACCAATCCAATTACATATAGACTAAATAAAATAATAAATATGGGTTCGGTATAATACAAGACACTTAGTCCAAGAATCTTCATATTGGCTTGAATTCTGCAAACGATCTTGAAGATAACCAGCGTTGATGTCGATTCTATCGTGGACATCGTTGTTCTAAAACTGCTACACCCAAACAGCATCGCTTGCACCTCAACACCGAGGTGCCCGCACCCCAACTCGAGTGCCCCACAAAGTTCACTACCTTGTAAAAGAACCTGGCTCATCTCTCCACTTTTACGCACATAATCGGTGAGATCACCGCCACTAACTAAATTAGGAGCAAAAGTGACTCACTTCTATCAAGGTGTACACTTTTTCGTCACGTCTGTCATATTAGTTTCATTACCTGAAACTTTCTTGTAAACATCTAACAACTATTGTTGTTGCATCTTTTCGGCATTCTACACACCATCTAATTTTCTCACATGCGTGCTTGTACAAGTTCATCGGTTTCATGTACCCCTGCGCCTATTACATGTGTTTATTTGCAATTGTTGTTCACCCTGATCACCTTTATACTTTGTATGTGTATGTCGCCTCTCTATAATAATCATCTGATAATTGGTAGTAGTTCTACTTGTCATAGCACTACCTATGAGTCTGTATAGGTTGTTAATCATTTGTCTCTATAGTACATACATGTTCCCTTTTGAAACCCAAAGAACTGTACCTTTGGACGAGAAGCTGTAGCCTCTCGAATCCAGCATCTCAAAAGAAATTAAATTCTTCCTTAGATTTGGCACATGTCTAACCCCAGTCAAGATCAAAATGGTCCATTCGAATATGAAAAACTGCACTCTCTCTACATCAATAACTCTACTCACTGTATTATTAACCATCTTAACAGTACCCCAATTGCATGATTGATACATATCAAAATATTCTTCGACTGCATACATGTGAAACGAACATCCAGAATCTAATATTCAATCTGATTTTTTCATACCTGAAGTAACTGTGAGCACATCCAATTCTTTATGGTTTGAACCCTCTATAACTGTAGTCTCTAATGATTGTTTTTTCCCTTTGTTTTGTCACGTACTTCGGACAATTCCTCTTCAGATGAGCATCTTTGTCACAATAATAGTACGTCACTTTGTAACCCCTCAACTTGGAACAATTTTTCTTTTTGGACCCCTCTTGCCTCGCTGTCGTCCTGCATCTAGCTTTCCCACTGCCTGATGATACCTTGATCCTCTCTCCCAATGATTTGTCACTCTCCTTCTTCAATATCTCGTAAGACATAAGAGCAACAATAATCTCATCTAAACCAAGGGTTTATTTTCCAAATATCAGTGTAGTCCTCGGATGCTTGTACGATGAAGGTAATGAAACCAACAAGAGAATTGTTTTATTCTCATCCTCTATCTGTGCGCCAATAGAATCCAATTTCGTCAATATCCTATTGAATTCGTCCAAATGCTCTATAAAGTTCACTTCAACTGTCATCTAAAATGCATATAGCTATTTCTTTAATGATAATCGATTCGTTAATGTCTTGGACTTGAATTTGCTCTTCAACTTAGCCTAATTTCTCGCCGGATCGCTTTCATTGATGACTTCCCAAAGAGTGCTATTACTGAGATACAACTGAACCATAGTGTTCATCAAGTCCCTCATCTTGTCCTACTCTACCTTTTTCATTATTTCTAGTTTTTCTGACTTCTTCTAGAGAGCCTTGATCAGTCCCCCGTGCATCAAAATATTCTTCACCCTTTACTGCTATAAGGTGAAGTCGGTGTAGCCATTAAATGGTTCAATCACAAAACCTAAACTCTTCAATGCTATTAGCTTCGTGTCTGGCAATCCCCCACAAATTGAACTTGCCAAAATACTAGATATGTGTAAACCTCATCTCACGCATCCCAAATTGTCTCTAATTATACCCACTTGCTTTTGATTGTCTTTAATTACACTCGATCAAGCCCATTCTATGTCAATCTTACCAATTCAATCATACAATGCTGAATCTAAAAAATTTGGTCTTACCAATGAATATGCAGTTTTGAGAAACCTCAAGAAACAATTTCTCCTTTAATTATTTTATTATATATACAAGCTGATATAACAAAATAATTTCAAATTGTCAATTTTAACTTTGGTGCACAGTGAATCAAAATCCAATATGCTTTCCTGGAAATCTCTAACTAGTCTTGAATGATTCACAAACGAATTTTAAGTGATTCACACTGACATGGAGTCAAAATTACTAAATCGAATCAACCATTTAAGCAATTACCAAATACATTTCAACCGTAGTACCTTGCTCGTCATTCGTCAACGCAAAATTGATAGGCAACACAAAGTTGCTCCGCAATCAATGAAAAAGCCACACCATCACAGCACAAACCGTGCACCAAATTTCTTTTTTTTTAATATATATTTATTTGTGCTAATTAAATATTTTTAATTTATTCAAATCAAAATAAATAATAATAATTTGCTTTGATCATCCTCCGCAATTTCAAATCGTTAACCGTCGGCTTTGATATCACTTATTGGGATTTGATTACCAATCTTCAAAACGCAAAAAGAGCAAAACTTCAAGCACAAAAATAGAGGAAATAATATATACTGAGAATTTACATGGTTCAAACCACATTAGCCTACATTCACGAACGAAAGAACAAATATCTCACTTCATCAAATGTGAATGAGTACAACACCCATCTCCACGGACGGAAACACCTATAGGCAATGGGGGACCATGGTCGCACACCTTTTTGCAATAATTTGTTCCTATAAATTTAGAGAAAAATTACTTAAAAAAATTAGTGTAAATTTAAATATAGAAGACTTTATTAGTAATTGTCAAAACTTTTTTAAAAAAGATTTTTTTCAGCTTTAGTATAAATTTTAATATTTTTTGAGTTCCTCTTGTCACGAAAAATTAAAAAGTAAAAATTTTAGAATAAAAAATTTTAAAAAGTTATGTAAAGACAAAACAGTTGAAGTACATCTTATTTTTGTTTTTAGTAAACTTTTTTTTAATATTAGTCTTTTTTCTAACTTTTTAAAATATTGACAAACACAACCCTTAAGAATTGAAAGGAACGTTGTGTTCCATTTAGATAGATCATGAGTTTTAAATGTACAATAATCTAATTATTATAATATTTATTTTTTTATATGTTTTTGAGATTATAATATCAAATTTATTTATTATTTATTATTCTAGTATAAATTATATTTTTTTGTTTTCTAATTAAAATAAAATAGTTTATATTTTTGCACAAATTTTTTTTTTACTTATTTTGGTCCCCGAGTTGAAAAACTCCTAGATTTGTCCCTGTTCGTCTCTCTTGTTTCTATTAGCTAGCCTCTCCACATGTTTTCACAATTTTCTCTAACCTTAGAACTCTACTAGTGTCTTATTTATAGACAAATCAAGAAAATTCTAAAAATTCGTAAATCTATATTATTATAAACCCTATACATAAATAATTTCTAGTGGGCTCCCAATCTCACCTCAACTCAATTACATAGAGACCAATTAAAATAACAAATACGAACCCGGTAGAGTACAAAATACTTAGCCCGACACTTTCTTTGTGACCAACCACTACCTTCCATCTTCCGACCACTACCAAAAACTATCCACTGCTAGTCTTCCCACAGTGCACCACCATAGCCCCACCACTCTCTCCCTTGAAACCCTAGCCGGCCACATCCTTCTCCTCCCTACGTCGTCCATCGTTCGAATTACTAGGGCCGAACAGATGGATTCTCTTCAAACTACCATGGCTGAACAAATGAGAACTAAACAGCGCTAGGACGCTAAACACTAGTCATTCTATAGGAATTTAGTCTTTTAGCAGCAATTGTTTTCGCCACTATAAAGTTCCAAAACCGTTGCTAAATGTCTCAACTGTCAATACCAGCATTTGATAAACTGTCACCCAAATTGTTAGGAGATACTCGTCGATGTAGGCGTTTAGCGACACTTTTTTAGACCTCTGGTATAGCCTTTTTAATCCCAGTGGTGGCTATTGCAGCGGTTAATGTGTTGGCAAAGAACCTAATAACACTTTAGTAATACTCTATAGCAACGGATCTAAACCATTGTTATTTCTACCACAAAAATTGAAATCGCTGCTATAGCCTGTCATTTAACAGCGCTTTTAACTGCTAGGTAAAAGCCTTCAAAAACTCTATAGCGACGGATATTTAACCGTTGCTATTTCCACCAAAAAGACTAAACTGCTGCTATAGTCTGCCATTTAGCAACGCTTTTAACTACTGGGTAAAAGTCTTCAAACACTTCAAAAATTTCTTTTTTAGTGTCACTTTTTAGTGCTGCTAATTTATATTTATATTACAATTATTGGGAAAAAGTTATAGCATTTTTTTTAAAGTGACACTACAATATCTACTATTACGACATAGTACATTTTTTGTAATATTAAAATTTTCTAGTATCTCAAAATTTGAAATGTGAAGAAATTCAAATTTCCATAATTAACAATAATTTCTAACATTCATTACACAAACTTTTATAGTTCAAAAGCTAAAAAATAAATTCAGTGATTCAATAAATTTGTCACAACACCACAATTCAAAAGATATACACTACTACAATAATGGTTAAATATCTCGCTTAGAAAAATAAAACGATCTCAGTTTTCATAAAATGTGATATAAAAAAATAAGAAAGCTTTTTAATATTATATACCACCCTTGCAAAGATCTTCACGAACAAGTTTAGTAGATGCTTCTATATTGTCCTATTACCTGCAATACAAAAGAAATAATATAATGAGTTACGAATATTTATTTTAAAACAAAGATGGATGAATAAAGTAAATATTCACAATATATAAAATATTCAATCATTCAAACTTGGAAGCAACAAAATTAATGAAAAGAATGTACCTCGACCCCAACATTCCATTTCATGACTCCTATAAGATGATCTTTGGCGTTGTTGCGGAGAAGCCTGATCAAATGGGACACTATTCTCGTCTTGAACCTAAGTTAAACAACAAGTAACTTAAATAAATATACGAACAAATCTTCATGAAGTTTAAGAAAAGCTTGAGCAATTAAGTAGAATTATGCATTATAATTTTTTTTAAAAGTAAAAACAATCATAACCTGTGAGCTTGTAGAACCATGCAACTGTCTAAGCAAAAATGTCATTTGCTCTTTCAATGTGCTTACTTCACCCGATTGAGTTTGCAATTTATCTTCTTGTGCTTGTAGCTTTTTTTGTAATTCACGGATCGTTTCTTTGTCTCTTGCTCTCTCTTTCTCAGAAGCCACTCTTAACTTTTCAAATTCTCCATAAGCTGAATCGCTACTTTTAGGAATAGGCCCAAATCCCAAACCACGAACACGACCATTAGGCTCAGGCTTATCAATTACTTGAGAATAAATGTTATTTGCCGACCAAACTATGTAGCCATGAGAACTTTCTTTCGAGCTATTTGGCTGTGATCTCAACAATTCCTCCATTTTTCTTTAAAATTCATAATTTTAATTGAATTAATGAAAACTAAAAGGAAATGTGAGTAGTTAGTAAGAAACATACTACTTTCAAATGAGAAAGAATGGATAAACACTTACAATGTTCTCTGCTGTTGTTTCATTGATCGGTGTCCCATCTTTTTTCGTATGAATTGCTATATATAGCTGTGCTCGGTTAGGTGCAAACCTCTTTTCTTCCTCCTATATTTAAACAATTCAATCTTTTTATTAAGAGAATTAGTTTGACTCAAAAGTAGAATTTTGATGATACAGTAACTAAATTTGTTTGGGAATTAAATAGAGTTGCAAGAAATTTTTAGGCAAAAGTTTTTCAGCCATCAATTAATTGATAGTTGTGGAGGGTGGGGGAGGAAGAAGTAGAAGCGAAACTATATATTGAGCGTTTAATAGTGGCCTTAAATTTTAAAGATTAATGAAGGGTATTTGTGTCTTCAAAAATTGTTTACTCTCCCTATGGGGATTTTGAATTATAATTCCTGTTAATTTGGATAAAAAAAAGTGACGTTGCATTTTAGACTTTAGTTCACAAACTAGGGAGTGTGCGCTTATTTCTAAACGTCAAGGAGTAATCTAGATGTAGTATATACCAAAAGGGCAAAGTGAAATTTGCCCTAGTTTTATTTTGGGTTTGAAGTGCGTGCGTGCGTGTGTGGGTATTGGGTTGAAAATCATCTTTTCTCCTTGTAGATTCTATAGAACTCAAGTTTCGTGAGCAACTTTTTCATCACATAAAAGTATTTTCTGCAAAAGGTGATGCATATTCTGGGGTTTGATAACTAAACTTGGCAAATAGAAAAGTATTGAAATTGAATTTTGGATGTATTCCATTTGAGTTATTCTCTTGCTTTTACCCTTATGATTACCTAATTCTTCAACCTGACTCTGCATATTGAAGATTTAGCTTCTGTATATGATTACCATTTTTCTATTGGATCATTATGTTGTGTATAAGCTGTGAATATGCTTGCATCCAAGCAAATGAAGCGCAATAATAAAAGCAGCAAAACTACATAGAGCAACAACATAATAAGGCTCAACCAAAGCTAATACCAGCATAGCAGCAAAACCAACTTAGCAGCAAAACCCATTCATCATAGCAGCAAAAAGAAGACTGGGCATTAAAACCACATCGTAGACCCGTTCATCATAGCAGCAAAACCAACTTAAAACCAATTATAGTAACAAAGTCCACCCAACATAGCAGCAAAAAGAAGGTTGGGCAGAAGACCATTTACTCTATGTTTTTTGATTTTTCAAATGATTTTGATTGTGAATAACGATTATCAAAGACAAAGCTAATAACAATAGTTTCATGTTTTTATAAACAGAAAATATAAAAACTAAATCCAAACTATATATATGGGTTTATGTTCTCCCTCTGTATTTTTTATAACACAATCTAATTCCCACCTACTTAATTTGTTTGATTGTAGAGAGATACATTAGCAAAAAAAAAAAAAATCAGATTCACATACTCACCTTGGCAATTGAAATCTGGGATTCACGCTCGATCTCTTGCCCCGTGTATTTTCAGATCAAACACAATCCGAATCCCGACCCAAATACGTTTCAACAACTAGGTGGAATAAGATGTAGAGTTACTTCTCAGATGGAACACAATTAGCGTGTATCTTGGTAGCGTTGAAGATGCAGCGGAAGAAGATGGAGAGTCACTGTGAGATGGCTGCCCTAGGGCATACAAAGAAGAGGGCTGGAATTTTGATAGGAGACGCAAGACCTAGGGCATGTGAAGGGGCTAAAATTTTGATAGGAAAATCTTAGGAGTTTAGAAACTTTGTTTGCTTGAAGATTTGGCGGTATGATTGGCACTACAATTTGAGAGAGATATGGCTGCGATTTAGAACAAATTAGCGGTTCAGAACTAATTCTATAGTAGCGTTTAAATGAACCATTGCAAAAAAAAAAAAAAAAAAAAAATTTCTATCCCAGCGGATTAAGAAAATATCGCTGCCACATACCCAATTTTTAGTAGCCCTTCATAATCGTTTCTAGATTTAATTTATAGCAGCGGTTTTAAAACCGTTGCTATAAAAACGCTTGGAAAAAGTAATTTCTTGTAGTACCATGGCCGAACAAGTAGGAACCGAACAGCGGTAGGGGCGCTGAAGTTATTAGTTCGATGCTAGGTTGCCGAATGAATGAGGGAGACGTGCAAGATAAGAGCAACCGAGGAAGAGAAAGATGATAGTGAGAGAGAAGAGGAATAGTGGGATGAGAGGATACGGGGGAGTGAGGGAGAAGAGAGATGAATGGGAGGAGAGAAGAGGGGTGAGGAGGTGATGGGGCTGTCGGAGTTGGTGGAGGTGGTTGGGTGGGTTAGGGTTTGGGGGACAAGAATTGAGATATTCTAGGTATTAAAGTGGGTGTAAAAAATAAAATTTTAAAATTTTAAAAGCAAGTGTATTTAATAGGTGTGTGTATTCAGTAATATGGTATGCATATTTAGAATCACCCCAAATAGATATGTACAGGAATTAAAAAATTAAAAAGTATTTTTTAGGATTTTTTCCATTTTAGTAAACGTTTTTCTAATTTAGTTCAATTTTTATTTTAAAATTATTTTTAACTATAAAAATTAAAAATAAAAAATTTCATTAGAAATATAATGTAGATCAAAAAAGACTAAAAAAGTCTAGTTTTAAGCAAAAATATATATGAATTTTTCATTTTTAGTAAAACAACTTCAGGTTTGGTTAAAAAATATGTTTTAGATTTCACTAATGAAGAGAAATAAAAAATATAAAAAATATGAAAACATAAAGTAATTAAGAAAAATGAATAATAACACTTGTGGGAATCTATCCAAATCTACGGCCATCATCTCACCATTCCATCCTTGTCAAGATGGGACAATTCATAATTGACAGGACAATTCATAATTGACAGGACAATTCTATTTTTTTCTCTCTCTATACTCTTCTTTTAGTAGAGGAGGGGGACTTGCATTTTAGCATATAGAGTTTTATTTTTCTATATCGGAGATAATTTGGACATCAGAGGCTCTCTCTCCGCCGTCCAACCACTAGCTGGGGGTCTTTTTTGCAAGAATCTAGTGAACGGAGCATGCGAGAGCTCGTGATTATCTTTTCCGTTAGACTTTGCCGTTTCAAAATTCATCAAATAAATATAATTTACGAATCATTTCCGTACATTTAACGTCATATGTGGAAACGTTGAAGCCCAACTAGGAAGAAGACCCATACCTCTCTTCGCTTTACAACCTCTGTTAATCATCTCATCATTTCCTTGGCCTTCTAATCATGAAGCTCGGCCCCGTGGAATAGCTCGGCATTGCTAGTCATCAATCCAACATGGCGTTTGCGAAACAGCTCGGCTAGGCATCGACCCAGTTCGACGATGCTTGCATGCTATCTCGGCACTTGCAAAACAGCTCGGCTAGGTGTCAACCCGGCTCGGCATCTTGTGAACTAACTCGCGAATAGAGTGGCCATGGCTGGACTCAGACCTTGTCACTATATCGCTCTTGGGGTCTCTGGTGTTCCTAACAGTATGGCGCTTTGCATACTTGCTGCCGATTGGAAAATCAATGGCACTAATGCTATCAGAGGCCAGGTCAGTGGTGTGCGTAGACTTGTTGGCATGTCATTTACCTCTCAGTTGCACTCTATAAGTCCGAACGTGATTGATGAAGCTTCGGGCAATCATGGTATTTTACTAGTACGACCACAACGGCATTTGTTCGGCGTCAACCCAGCTCGGGTCTCGGCTTAATCTTTTCAGCTTATTTCGATAGCTCGGCGGTTCAGCTTAGGCGATATTCGCTCGATATTTGTTCAATTTCTCAACAATATCAGCTCAGTTTATAGCTCGGTTCCTAGCGGTGATTTACATGGGTCCGCTTTCTCTCTCTCTCTCTCTCTCTCTCTCTAGATATGTCCTCAGCTCACCACTAGGGATCAGAGTTCGGCTCTCAGTCACAACCACCGATTCCATTAAACCACCGGGGATCTCCCGATTAACTCCACCGCCGCGAAAAATTTGTATTGATGTATAGAACCATGCTGCAATGTACTGGGGGCACTTTTTGGTTCTGACCCAGATGAAGAGCCATCATGGACGAAATTAATCTTGTTTTCTTGTGAACTTGGAATCCTTAGCCGCATTGATAATCGAGGTGCACCAGCATGACCACTTGTCGACCTTGCATTTGTAGGATGGAACTGACATTCCATGTATATTTGTTGCTGCGGCTGAGGTTTTTGAGACTAACTTCCCGGTGGCTGTTGTTGTTATCCATACTTCTTTACAGAAATAGGATTCTTGCTATGAACTGAATGAAGATACATACGGGTATATATTGCTACATTTGGATTTATCTACTGCTGGATTCGTATTCTCAGCTCATGAGCTGAGATTTTCTTCTCGGCAGTTATAAGGATAATTGTTCATCCGAGCGTAAACTCTTAAGAGAGCCACAGAATCAGGGCTATTTTACCAAAATACGGATCTTTTTCAACTTAATTATCAAAATAGAGATTTCAAAATTTTATTTTCAATTTACGTAAAAACGTGTTTAACACACATGTTTTAATAGTAAACGTGTTTGATAAACACGCTTTTAGCTTAACCCAAAGGAAATGAAAATAATAACAGAAAAACATATTTAATAAACACGCTTTCTGGATTTATACATAAAGCGTGTTCACTAAACACGTTTTCAGTATAAATTTAGTTTTAATAAAAAGCGTGTCTGGTAAACACGTTTTATTTTAAAATTAATT
>JAULJZ010006652.1:0-16763 GCA_032270985.1 Heliamphora pulchella | reverse complement strand
GGATTCAATTGCCAATTGAATGGCCAATTCAATTGCAATTGAATTCTGCTATTGAATTCTGGAATTCAATGGCCAATAAATTCACAGATTCCAACATTTACAAGTTCATTTCATTCACAACAAACAAAGATAACTTATTCCTAATTTGTAAAATTACACAGTAATAATTTCCTTTTTAAACAACCCGCATAGAGAGACCACAGAACCACAAAACTACGGAACCATGGCAAGTTCCATTACATTCCATTTATCACCTTGTTGTGTACGACAACAGCCAATTTATAACCCTCCTCACATATATTAAGAAAAAATAATCACGTCATACATATTGGGGTCAAATTCCCAGTCAAAATCAACAACTATGGCTCTTGATAAAAAAAATATACCAACTTTCGTTTTCTTTTCATAAATAATTTAATCCATGCTAAATATCATTTCAAGAATTCACAACGAAATTATAGGAGAGATAATTTCCTTCACATTTGAAGAACATTTTATAAAACAGTAATTTAAATTCTACTTTATGAAGATCTCCGCTAAAAACTCCAAAAACTTGGAACCAAGCCGGTATTCTACTCAATATCAGGGTTGGGCACTAGCTTCTGGTATGTCTCTTGAACCTAATATATATATTTCAAATTAAAATTCGAGAGAATTTCTAATCCTAACAAGGGAATGCCGTGAAATGCATGAATATGCAAAATAACACAAAAACACTATTTTGTTTATGATATATATATATATATATATATATATATATATATATCATCCACAGGTTCTTTAATCATGAAATAAATCACTCATATACTAGGCATAATTACGTTCAATTATATAATTTATCAAGATTTTCTCAAATAGGAAGTATTCTCAAACTTTCCAATTCTCAAGCTAAGCCATGTTCAGAATTTCCCTGACACCAGTTCGGTTTTTGATGTTTAGAAAATTCACCACTTCTAAGTTTATTATGAAAATTTTACATTAGCTGGTCGAACCAACACAGTCTAACAAGGACATGGTTGGATGCTCGGATTTGTGATTTTTATAAAATTCAATTCTGTCAGTTTGACTCTGAAAATTTTACCCAGCATAGAGTAACTCCTATTTAAACCACCCGTTAAAATTTCATAAATTTCTGAGCAAGGGAACCATTTTTAAAAATTCAAGAACAGTGGCTTAAAATCCAGTTCTGTTCGAGTACAGTTTTGTACAGGTTGGTTTTCATTGTTTTCAATGAAATTCAGCTCTTGAGGATTTATTCAGAACTTTTGACACCACTTAGTGGATTCGCATACACAATCACAGTAAAAAAAAAATTACCAATTTTGAAAGTAAGGAAGTATGAGTAACCCCCCAAAAAAAAATTAAAAAAAATCAAAACAGTAAAATTTCAATGGAAATCAAAAACCGACGGAAGAGGACTTACCAACTTAAACCCTTTTGTTCTGAATTTACTTTCTACATTGATGTACTATCAATTTTTTTCCCAAGAGCTAAAATCTCTGAATCATTTTACTTAGGTATTTAGTAAAGTTACTGTTAGTAGTTTTTAATTTTTTATTACTAATTTTACCTATAAGTTACAAATTTTTCTGAACATTCACAATTTTTACTATAACTTAAAACTATTTTTTCTTCTATTTTAATTAAAAATTACAATATATAAGTTATTAATTTTAACAATACAAAACATCATCTATTTATATCTCTTTCTCAAGATACAACCATTTTGTTGGAATTTTTAGGCTTAAGTCTCGAACAATAAGATCAACAGGTTTGGGTAGTCAAGCGGCAACCCATGTAGACTTTAATCCATAATAGTAATTACAAAAGAAAAAAGAACAACCAACATATGCAAGATTCACGTGATTTAGCTAACTGCCTATCTCGAATGGAGAGAAGAATCAGTCAACTATACTCTTTATTACGGATTACAAGATTCACTCTACTCCTCACAATATCTGTGGCATTAAACTCAGTCTCTTACCGTATTTCTATACTCTCTCTAGCCTCTAACCTAAGTCTCTCTGAGTATTTTGACGACTTATGAACGCTATTTGGTTTTAGAGTTATAACCCCCTTTATATATGGTTTTAGAGTATTTTCACAGTCTGTCGTCGTCTGTCCAGATAGACTTACTTTTTGTCGGGACAAAAAACCTTCTGTCCCGAAATCGTTCGGAGGCTCCAGCGTCCGTCCGAATGAACATCTTTCTGGACCAAAACCATCTAGACGAAAAACTTTCTGGCCTAAAACCGTTCGAACGCTACAGCGTCCGTTTGGATGGAACGCACTAGATTCGAGTCAATCCCAACAATCTCTATCTTGACTTGAATTTTTTAGCCATCTTAAAGAATTGTCAGCGATCCTCGACCCACACCACTTTATTGGGTATGAATGGTCCACCCTTCTGAATCTTCAACCTGAATAGACTTGGATCAAATTCAAACCAGACTTGAATTTGACCCTTTTGCAATTAATAGACTTCTCATCTTTGGATAATTTTCTAAACTCCAACTGTTCAGTCTTCTATGAAGACCCAACCTTCTCTAACACTGCTACTAGTCATTGAACTATTCCTATGCTGCCTGTAACTTTCTTATAAGACTAAGGTTCTCCGTTAGACTGTTCTGGCTGCTGTTGACTTGAACCACCATCACCCGTTATTCTGGGTGAGCTTTTCTGATTGAACTCCATCTTGACTGCTGCACTCTTCTTTTGACTTTTGGGCATACTCTGCTTGTCAACCTGACTAAGTCCTAAATGGCCGTGTCTTATGTTGTCCTTGCTGAATTTAGTCTGTTTGATAGTGGTAATTTCACCTATCATTGTGTCCCCTACCAATCTGTAGAGACCATCCACTTTCTACCATTTCATGATAATTAAAAATCATTTGCTGATCTTCATTGCTTCACCTTTTCTTGTGAATCCATAGTCTAAAGAATCCAGTGTTCCCAAAGGGACCAAATTTTTCTTTAACCCCAGAACATGTCTGACATTCTCCAAAATTCTTACAACCACGTCAAACATTCTAATTTGGACTATACCAATTCCAACTGACTAGCACACTAAGTCATTCCCCATTAGAACTGTACCCCAGTTGCAAAACTTGTATGAATCAAAATATTCTCTAACTGGACACATATGATATGAACACCCTGAATCTAAAATTCATGACTTTGACAAAAAGTTTAAATATGGGGAAACTGCTTCACCTTCTAATTCAACATCTGACGACTCTTCAACAAAACTGATAGTTTCTGCAGGTGCCTTACCCTTCTTCTTTTCCTCCAGATGCTGCTTCAATTCTTGGCACTACTCTTGTAATGACCAGTTTTGTGATAATAGAAGCACTCCACTTCTCTTTTTGTACGTGACTTGGACCGAGATCTGCCACTGTTGGAACCATGTTCACATGATCTATCACTTCCTCTGCTTAACTCAGACTTAGCCATCAGCACACCTTCTGCATCAGATTCGTTGTCCCTCTTCATCTTCTCATGCGACAAAAGAGCCTCGGTGACCTCTTTCAACTCTAGAGTGTTCTTTCCGTACAACAAAATTGTTACTAGATGATCATAGGACGTTGAAAGCGATACTAGGAGGAGGATCGCCTTATCCTCATCATCAACCTTCACTCCAAAGCCGAATAGTTGTGTGATGAGCATATTATATGTATTCAGGTGTTCCAATAGACATGTATCTTCTCACATCTGCAGTTCATACAATTATATTTTCACATAAAACTTGTTGGCCAAATTCTTTTTCATGTTGAGATCTTATAGTTTCTGTCAAATCTCGTGGGCTGTCTCTACACCGAGCACGTTGTGAATAACTTTGTCTCCTAGACTCAACCGAATCAAACTTGCGGGCTCACAATCAAGATCATCCCAATCGTCATCGGTCATCTTCTCTGGCTTCTTTGCCTTGTTGAGTAACGCCTTGGATACCCCATGCTGGATCAACAGGTCATTCATCCATCTCTGCCACATGAAGAAGTTATTCTTACCGTTGAACTTTTCAACTTCGTATTTGATGTTTGTTATCTTCACTGCAACTTGTGATTAGGCCAATAAGTAACTCTGATCTTCCACCACGGCTTTGACACCACTTATTGGGATTTTTAGGCTTAAGTCCCCAACAATAAGATCAACAGGTTTGGGTAGGCAAGCGGTAATCCACGTAGACTTCAATCCACAATAGCAATCATAAAATAAATAAGAACAACCAAAATACGCAAAATTTACGTGGTTCAACTAACTGTTTACCTCCATAAGGGAGAAGAATCAATCCACTATACTCTTTTTCACGGATTACAAGATTCACTCCACTCCTCACAATATTTGTGACCTCAAACTGAGCCTCTCACCATCTCTCTATACTCTCTCTTGCTTCTAATCTGAGGCTTTTTGAGTATTTTGATGACTTATGAACGTTATTTGGTTTTAGAGTTATAACCCATTTTATATAGGCTTCAAAGAAAATCGTAAAATTGCATAACTCGCGCACGGTCCGCTGTACCTATGGTATGAGCACACTGAATCTAAAATTCATGACTTTAACAAAAAGTTCAAATTTAAGAAATTTGAGAGTACTTCACCTTCTGACGACTCTTCAACAAAATCAACAGTTTCTGCAGGCGCCTTACCCTTCTTCTTTTCCTCTAGATGCTGCTTCAATTCATGACACTGGCTCTTATAATAACTAGTTTTGTGGCAATAGAAGCACTCCACATTTCTTCTTGCACGTGACTTGGACCGAGATCTGCCACTGTGGGAACCCTGTTCACTTGATCTACCATTTCCTCTACTTAACTCAGACTTAGCCATCAACACACCTTCTACATCAGATTCATTGTCTCTCTTCATCTTCTCATGTGACAAAAGAGCCCTAGTGATCTCTTATAACTCTAGAGTGTCCTTTTCGTACATCAAAATTGTTACCGGATGATCATAAGACGTTGAAAACAATGCTAGGAGGAGAATCGCCTTATCCTCATCATCAACCTTCACTCCAAAGCCAGATAGTTGTGTGATGAGCATATTATACATATTTAGGTGTTTGAATAGACTTGTACCTTATCGCATCTACAGTCCATACAATTTCTTTTTCATATACAACTTGTTGCCCAGATTCTTCTTTATGTAGAGATCTTTTAGCTTTTGCCAGATCTCGTGGGCTATCTCTATATAGAGAATGTTGTGAATAACCTCGTCTCCTAGATTCAACCGAATCGAACTCCTAGCCTTGCAATCAAGATCATCCGAATCATCATCAGTCATCTTCTATGGCTTCTTCGCCTTGCCGAGTAACACCTTAAATACCCTTTGCTGGATCAATAGATCCTTCATCTGCCTCTGCCATAGGGAGAAGTTATTATTACCATTGAACTTTTTAACTTTGTATTTGATGCTAGTTATCTTCACTGCAACTTGTGATTAGGTCAATAACTAATTCTGATCTTCAACCACGGCTCTGATACCATTTGTTGGGATTTTTACGCTTAAGTCCCGAACAATAAGATTAATAGGTTTCGGTAGCCAAGCGGTAACCCACGTAGACTTCAATCTATAATAGCAATCACAAAAAAAATAAGAACAACCAAAATACGCAAGATTTACGTGGTTCAGCTGACTGTCAACCTCTACGGAAGAGAAGAATAAATCCACTATACTTTTTATCACGGATTACAAGATTCACTCCACTTCTCACAATATTTGTGACCTCAAACTGAGCCTCTCACCATCTTTTTATACTCTCTCTAGCCTCTAACCTTAGCATCTCTGAGTATTTTGACGACTTATGAACGTTATTTGGTTTTAGAGTTATAACCTCCTTTATATAAGTTTTAACGGAAACCCTAAAATTGCTTAACTCGTGCATGGCCCTACGCCATTTGTCCAGAAGGACTTACTTTTTGTTTGGGCGAAAAACTTTCTGTCCCGAAATCGTTTGGATGCTCTAGCTTCTGTCCAGACGAGCATCTTTCTAGATCCAAACCGTCCAGACGCCCGAACCTCCGTTCGGACAGAAAACCTTCTAGCCTAAAACAATCCAAATGCTATAGTGTCCATTCGGACGAAATGCACCAGATTCGAGATTCAAGTCAATCCAAACACATTTAAAACACCAAAAGTTTTGGTAAGGAAGAAGAAAAGAAACATCACAAACTTGAAGTAACCCAATTTTTTTTGTTAGCAACACTTTATATAGAAGAATTTTTTTTTTTTTAACTTGCTTTAGCTCAAATACTAACACGTAAAGAAAACTGGTGGCATTACTAGGAACATCCAGCAACCAATATGATGACTCATCACCATTATTTTAAATCAAAATTTACACTTTGACCCCTAATATTAAGAGTTATTATAATTAAATCCAAAATTTATTATTTTTCATTATTAAATGTAGATGCAAACAAAAAAATGCAAATGATGGACAACATACCATCTATTTAGATACCAAGACTGACAGGTCTAATCTCATTTAATGATGTATGATTCTAGTCATGTCGCATTGAATGTGACCTGTAGTGCGGAACGCCCCACACCTAATATGAGAGCTCGGTTATTCGTCCCTTCTAAAAACGTGGATCGATCTCAGTTTTGTATTTCGGCCCCAATGGCTATTGTCCTAGACTTGAATCGTTTCGGGCCATATTTGTGGGTTCTGGCTCTTGGCCTTGTTAATTAGGCCCTTAGTGGGCCGAGGCAAATTGAATCTGCCCCCTTCACATAGAAAGTAGGTTACTTTTATCTTTTATATATCTAATAAAGGTGGACCC
The DNA here is from genome assembly GCA_032270985.1 of Heliamphora pulchella. Classification (NCBI taxonomy): domain Eukaryota; kingdom Viridiplantae; phylum Streptophyta; class Magnoliopsida; order Ericales; family Sarraceniaceae; genus Heliamphora; species Heliamphora pulchella. The sequence continues at coordinate 9,982 of JAULJZ010006652.1, read as the reverse complement.
ACATTATTTCACCTAGAGTATTTTTTGTTATGTTATTAGATAGAAACACCACGTAGACAATATCACGTAGTGCGATAGACACAAAGTTGGTTAGACAAATTATAAAGTACTTTCGGAGTAGTATGTAGGTAATGCCACGTGATACGCTTGACAAGAAAGTTATCGCAACGCACGTCATGTGAATCACTCTTGCCTCAACCATCCAACAAATGCGTGTTATCCTATCCTCATTGTAAAATCAAACAATTAATTAATTAGATGCTTAGGAGCTCACGCGTTGAATTGAATTTGCATCTAGCGGAAATAAACTATGTTAAATATTTGGTTTGCTTATCAAACTACACAAACACAAACACGATTTGTTATGCGAAAGTAATATTGGAAATGCGTCAATATTTTTCCGTTCAAAAATATTTAATCATTTGCAAATATAGGTGGTGTTTGACAAAATTACTGTTAGTAACTTATAGATTTTAGCTTGTAGTGAAAGTTGTGAGTATTTGGTAAAAATTGTAACTTGTAACTGAAATTAATAGTAGAAAAATTTGTTATAAATTGTAGTATAAGTTGTGGGTATTTAAAAAAATTTATAATTTATAATTAAAATTAGTAGTATAAAACTAAAAGTTATTAGCAGTAACATTGTCAAACACTCCCATGAACCGAAAGCATTTTCCTGCTTTAAAGTCTCAAAACAATATGAACTGTTGATAATTATCGGGTGTGTATTTAGAAACATCCACAAGTCTAAAGACACACTTTGTTAATTTGAAAATCCATATTATGCATTAAAATATTTATACTCGATATATTACCACTTGTACAAATAAGTGTCCAAACGATAAAAGTGTGCATTTAGAATCATTCCCGTTTTTCATATTAATTTTTTGGTGTCAATTACCAAAATGCTCACATGAGCAATACTAATAACATATATAGGTTTTTAGTTTCTCAAGCATAAAAATTTAAAATAAATATTAAGTCACATTTTAGACTCTTCAAAAAAAAAAAAAGTCAAGAAGGTATTAAGGAAAAATCATGGTACTGGCAGAGGTGGTATGTAGTAAATAGAAAAGCAGTTGCTGGACTTTGAAATGACTACTAGTTGCTCAATTAACTGACCTTATGAGCTTTAAGCATGTTTGGCCTAATTTGACTTAAAAGTTTAGTATTTAAAAAAATTAATTAGTTTGGTTTAAAGTGATTTTTTTATATTTTTTTATATTTTTTTTTACAAAAAATGTCAAAAAAACTAAAATTTTTTTAAAAAAATTAGTCCAAACATAAACTAATTCAAGGCCTCTTCTTGAAAATTCACATCAGCGTCTAATATCTGTTTGGGTTGCGAAAGAATGATCTAGAATCAAGGTGCTTTAATTTAAAGAGTTTTGTACGGATTTCTGTGTTTCCAAATATGATTTTTTTTTTCATATTTGGAAAAGGAAAAAGAGAGAGAGAGAGAGAAGAGAAATGAAGTTGCCATACAAGACCGAGCTGGATTTCACTGCATTCTTAGTTGGGTTAGGGCTGTTAGGCCCAATTGCAGGTGTACTCAAGTCATAAACCCCTATCCCCACCGTGTTGCCCAAATTTTGAAAAACAAATTTGTTTATTCATATAACCATTCAAAGAAACTACTGGTTAATAATTTAAATAAAAATTTTAATAATGTGACCTGCCATACTTAAGCCCAAATTACTATTAGTAGCCTAAAGGCTTTCTTATATGTCAAGACTTGTTGTTTATCTCTTATTTATGTGGAATAAAATATATCACAATATCTCTCACTCAAATATGTAACATTCTCCTCGTAGTTTAACTTCTTTTCTTGATTAATACGTGAATATATCAACTTATTAGCGAACACAAGCAATCCATTAACATATACAAGATATACAAACTTGCTTTACTATCTTCGAAACTACTATTCCTCTCAATTCAAACCACTACAAAACTTGCTACGTGTTTAGGATTGATTCCGATACTATTTAAAGTAGAGGCTTTATAGAGAAATAGACGCTCCGTGGTTGTTTATCCTGTGCATACTAATAGACTGCTATGTGTTCTCTAATAGGTTGATATTCACATTTCAATCAAGAAAAACTAAGCCACCCGACGAGACTATCGTATATTTGAGTGAAGAATATTATGGTATTCCATCTCATAGAAGTCTTTATTTTAGGTGCTTACTTTTTTATTTATGCTCTTAAACACTATTCTCATGTTTTAGTAATTAGTTCTATTATCTCTTTTTCATCTTACAAATGTAACCAATTCCAGAAGAGAAAAACATAATTTGGAGAGGGATACATAGTAGCCAAATGCAGTTAGTCAATATAAGAAACTCTAAAATAGAGAACCAAATAGATAATCTATTGGAAACTTACAAAATATAATTAATATGTAAAATAGCCAACATGCTGCCTTTGAAGAGTCTATTGAAAATGCTATCTGAGTTTTTTTTTTAATGAAGGTGGGGAGTTTAAAGCTGGTCAATAAGCGAAGAGGTTGCTATTGAGATAAAAAGTAGAGAGATACTGCTTCCCAATTCTTATTGAATATAAAGTGATTTTTACATTGTTAAATATCAAAACATGCACGTAAATTTTATATAGTTACTTATTTTTATTTTACAGTTTTTTTTTTAATTCAAAACCACCTTGTTCTTCTATAACTATCCATATATATTGAAAGAAAAATTTCGAACACAAAATTTTTATTCAAATGAAAAGGCGGTTCCATTTTTGTCAGAACATGTTTTCTGTTAAATAGAGGATTAGAATACATATTCGATTTAACTATATTTTTTTATTTGAATGCAAAAAATAATACAAGATTTATACAATTCTATAAAATGTGAGTATACAATATTTAAAAGAAGGTAATATTAATAATTTCATCACTTATAATCTCATAAAATCACTTATCATGTACAATTATGGAGTGTTTGGGATTACTAAAACTATAGTTTATAGATTGTAACTTGTAGTGTAAATTGTGAGTAATTGGTAAATATTATAATTTGTAACTAAAATAGAAAAAAAATATAATTAAAGCTTGTAGTAAAAGTTGTGGGTGCTTGGAAAAGATTATAATTTATAACTAAAATTAATAATAAAAAACTAAAAATTATACTAAAAAACTTGATCAAACACACCCTATATATATTTTCTTATTATTAATTCGATCAAACAAATCAATTGTACCCTAAGCATGCAAAGTCCATCTTTTTGAGTTTGATATTTATGATTAGAACTAAACCATTCACTTTATTTTTGGCGGCTCGATTGCCATTTACTTTAAAAGCTTTTTTTTTTTTTTTTTTATTTTTAGTTAAAAATTTAAATTTAATTCAAAGTAGGTTGGTTGGTAACTTAGTTTTTAAGCTACCATTTTTGAAGTTAATTATTTGGGTAAAAAATTAGCTTTTTTATTTTTAGTTCAAATTGAACAATTTTGTCGTTCTATATATTTGATATTAAAAATTATATGTAATTAATAGTGGTAGTAAATAAGTCATGAATAAGGGATACTATTGTATTTTAAAAGTGATTAGAATTTGAATTAATAAAAATATTCTAGGAGTTAAGCCCATAGGCAACTAGCTCTTTTGCCTTTTTACAATTTTAGTCAAAAATTTAAATTGAATTCAAAATAAATTATTTAGTAATTTCACTTTTAAGCTTATTTATTTTAAGTTGGTTATTTAAGTAAAAAGATAATTTTTTTTTATTTTCTATTCAAAATTGATAATTTTATCTTTCTATATATTTGATATTAACAATTATATGTAGTTACTAGTGGTAGCAAATAAGTTATGAATAATGGATATTATTGTATTTTAAAAGTGTTGGAGTTTGAATGAAATTTTTTTGAAATTTGTGTTTTAATTTGACTTTTTAATTTTTTTATTTTTTTATTTTTTTTTGCCAATCGAGCAGTCTTACCTTTTTAGTATTTTTAGTTAAAAAATCAAAAAACCAATATTAATTAGGCCTTAGTATTTTAATTTGACTTTTTAATTTTTATTTTTTTATATTTTTAACCATAAACAAAAAATAAAAAACAAAAACAGTAAGGATATCCAAATGACCCAAATGTATGATCATTTATTAATATTAAATTCAAAACGTCTGGTCCGTATATAAATGATTTACAGACAGCCAATCACAAAATATTCCCCAATCCATCCATTTCCGCCCTCTCTCACACCTCTATTAGCCTTATTTGCTTGACTTTTTTTATTAAGGCCTATTAACTCTTCTACTTATTTTTTTAATAAAAAAATTTATAAACATATCAAACATTCTAATTTTTCTTTGAATAAAATAATTACAATATTTTTAATTAATAAACAAACTCTACTCTCAAGTTAAACTTTTTGTTTAAAATTGTTTTAAATTATATAAATAAAAAATTTATTTGATAAACCAAATAAGTGATTTTCAGCCAAAAGTCAATAACTCAAAAAATTTAGCTTAAAATAATTACGAATTAATCGTGCACAATTCAAACAGTGCTTTTTTCAGTAACAACCAATTAAAAATAGTTTGAATTGCACGGTTAATTCGTAAACCCAACAGTTAACGAACAACCAATTAAAAAGTGACAATTCATCAAGATTAGTCCAATATTATTGCATTACCACTTCTATTCCAATGCCATTTTCTATAATTGTTTATTTGCTTAGTTCTATTTTTTTTATTTAGTCAAATTATTGTACTTTTTATCTTTTTTTTTTTGAGATATACCAAAAAAAATTTTATCAAAATATAATATATTTTTGAAAAAGACAAGAATGACCAAAATAAACAAACAAGTCAAATTGTATGTTGTTTTTTTTTTCTTTAGTAAAAAAATATTTTTTTATCAAATATTTTTACTTTTTCAGTTATTCCTAAAGAAACTATTCGAAAAAAATAAAGAATATTTTTTAAAAAAATTAAAAATCAGAAAAAAATCAAAATGTGCCCTAACAACTTTTTTGCCTTTGGGTTTAAAATTTAGAAAAAGCCAAAAAATCTCGTTTGGGAATTCAAAGATTTTTAATTTTTTTACATAGAATATATATATATATATATATATATAAATATTATAGTTTTTATTATACACATTTATTTTTTTATGAAAATTATTTTTTTAAAATTACTAGTCAAAATTTATATATTGAATATAAAATTATGTAAAAGTAAATTTAAAAAATTAAAACAACTTTTTTGTGACTTGAAAATTTTTTGGTTTAAAATTACTTTAAGCTAAATTTTTGAGTTATTATCTTTTGGTTTAAAATCAACTATTTAGTTTACCAAAATAAAATTTGTACTTATTTAACTTAAAATAACTTTAAATACAAAGTTTAACTTGAGAGTAGAGTTTGCTTATTAATTACAAATATTTTAATTATTTTATTCAAAAAAATTAAAGTGTTTGAGATATTTATAAATTTTTTTAATTAAAAAAATAAGTAAAAGAGTTAATAGGCCTTTTAAAAATTGGTGATTTAATCTCCAATCCCATTTAGACAACTTATTTGAGTCTGAGTACCATTTAGTAAACAACTAATCCACGAAATCTTCATTTTGTCAGTATCGCGGAATTGTCTACGAACTGACAACTCTTTCCTAAAATAGAGCAAAAGCTAAAATTTCAGAGATATTACCATTTCGCATTTACTTTATATCAAATTTTCTACCATCAAATGAAAATTCAATTTTCATATATGAAGCACTATGTAATATGATAATCTCTCTGGAGAATCAAATACAATTTTTATATTTTCAAGAGTGATAAAACCTCCACGAAATCTTCGAAGCATCAAATCGCCAGCATAGGAAATGAAGATCAAAAGTGAGAAACCCTTCATGAACCTTCCTTCTTTTACTTTTTGTACACAATGTTAATTTGGAACTTTCCATTGATTCATCCATTCACATTTCATGTTTTTAAAATCGTTATTATATTTTGGGAACCCTAGCCGTGGTGTACAAACCGTCCATGAACCTTTCTTTTTTTAATTTCTGTACAAAATATTAATATGAAACTTTCGATTGAGTCAGCATTACCATATTTTGTTTGTAAAACCGTTGTTATATTTTGAAAATCCTAGCCGCGGCATAAATTGAACACACTTTGATATTGAATGATCGGTACATGGGGATTTGATTGTAATCGTTGAATGTACTGCATTGATAGATTGAACGTGAGAATTTTTTTCCCAAACTAGTGTTTTCTGTTTGACTCCAAAATCTGTGATCGGTCTAATGGGATGATTAGCTCGACATTTTCACATTTTCAGCTCGAAATCATAATAGCGTGGCATTGCTTTGAAGTGTGATATTATTCTCATTTTGAAGTGTGTTTTCTATTCGAATCCACAGTCGTTGCTCTACTTTTTGAGATGAGTTGCATGTCCGAGTGTGTTAGTATTCTCAAATTTCTATTCTAACTAGGCATGAAGTTAGTGTTGTTTATATCCATACTAGTTGTAGAAACAAAACATTATGCAGTTTCACATTTGTAATAATACTTTCAATGTAGATTAGCCTTTGTCCTGTTCACATTTCTATTCATATGGACATTGGTGATGAACATTGTGGCACTTGCCCTGTTAAAAATCGTAAGTGTTCAAAATAATTTTTTAGATTATTCACATTTGTTTCATATTGACATTGGTTCACATTTTTTATATTCATATGGACATTGATGATGACATTTGTTTCATATTGACATTGGTTCAGTTATTGTTATTCTATTTTTCGCATAAGAAATCAAATTAATGTTCCTATGAGGACTCAGATTAATGTTCTTATAATATTTCAATGTAGTGGCCTACAGATTTGTGGTGAAGAAACGTGTAACGAGAGCATACAATATGCGATCAAGGTCATCCAAAAAGGTAGCTGACGACATGAAGGGGTATGACAATGACTGCCCAACAACAGTGCGTGGTGATCATGGTGGAAAAGATATAAAGCTCACATGTAAGATAACAAAACAAAAATCGCCAAACCAAGTAAGAAAAAGATCACAACTTGATTCAGTGGTAAATGTTAAAGCCTATTATACACCGTACTGATCCAACATGGTTGGAATCGTGAAGCTTCTTGCCATTTTACCACTTAGAGGGGTACATTTGTCATTGTTGGAAAAAACATCATTTTTGAACATGGTTGATTGTTTGGTTAAAGGAAAGCTTACATTTGCACAATGTAGGAAAAATGATGCACTTGCTGGGAAAATCATAAGCACGTATGATTCAGGAAGTAATTGTTTTAAGATTGGGTGAGAAAAATGTGAGGTTCACAAAAGGTGAACTAAAATTGATATTTGGGATAAGATAGGTGATCGACCAATAAATTTAACATATAAGAATAAAGTTAGCAGTTCATTAATAGAACGTAGATATATAACCACCGATAAATTGTCATCTCCCCTAATTAATGTTGATTGATGAGTTGACTATGAAAGAATCAAAAGAAGATGTAAAAGATGTGGTTAGACTTATATGCATGTACATGTTTCTCAATCTATTTTTTTCAACCACGGGAACAACGATAGTAATTGAAAGAATTGAAAGCTTTCATAAATAAATTTGATTATGAAATGTAACAGTCATATTACTCTGTTAGCATTAAATGATTCACAAAATTCATGGATAGTAATATAAGGGTAAAAAAGTTACAAATCATATAAAAAGAATCTCCTGGGATATGAGTTCATTACCTAGGATTTATCTTACAATAAGTTGTCAAAATAGGATTTTAGGCTAATTAAAAACTAACTTTATTTATTTTAAAAGAAAGTCAAGCAAATAAGGTTAACTGAGGTGTGAGAGAGGGCGTGACAAACAGAAATGGGAAGGTTGGGAAATCTGATTTGGGAAATGAGAGGGTTGAGGAATCTGATTTGGGGATTGAATGTCCGTAAGTAGTTTATTTACGGAACAGCCGCAAAATTTAATCTCTTAAAATGAATCATATTTAAACCACCTAACTCCTCCATTACCCAATAGAAATCAAGATAAGCAAAATATCATAATGCACACTACTAACACTGATGGATTTCACCAGTTCAAAACATCGTTATACGCATCATAGAACCCAAATGAACATAAAAACTCCTCTCCGACAACCGGATAATCCGGAGAAAAACCCCCGGTGTCGCCGAACAGTGCCGGGACATCGTACGTGGAGTCGTCATAGTCACCCGCCAGATAAAATGGCTCCGTCCAAAAACTTCCGGTGGTTTCATCAAACATGTCGGAGGGAGAGAGAGAAACGTCGTTTTCTGCTAAAAATCCGGCGGCGGTGAACGTGGAGTTCACCGCCGCATTGTTCGCCATCAACGAGCATAACTCAGGCGGAGAGGAGAAGTGAGAGCTTTCCAAGATTTGGTGAGTTGAAAAGTCTGAAGAAGATTTCTTAGACTCTGATGTTCTTTTATCTGCAGCCTTTTTGCCCTTGGAACGATCATCAGAGCTCGGTTCTTCCCCATTCGAGATTGAAATGTGTCTCGAGCGTTTCTTGAGGTAGGTGTGCCAATAGTTTTTAATCTCATTGTCCGTTCTTCCGGGTAACTGGGCGGCAATTGCAGACCACCTGTAAACGAATTAGGAAGAAGCAAGATTTTAAGTATCCGCCTTTGTATCGGGATTTTGATCTTTCGATGTCAATATTTATCATTATATTGGTTGATAGATACTTTCCCATATTATCTGATATATGATCATATTACCGATACATACTGAGATTTAGAACCCCTGAAAGAAGTATCAAATAAGTGAAAATGATCATGAACTCCTATGGCTATGATTTTGGAAAATCTGTTTCTAGGCTTTGGTTTAGATGTATTTACAGAACTGATGTGGTGGTGTTGAAGAAGAAGTTGAATGTATTAATTATAATTAATTTGTACCTATTCCCAAGTGATTCATGTGACTTGATGATTATGTCCTCTTCTTCTTTGGAAAAATTCCCTCTCTTGAGGTTTGGGCGGAGATAGTTCACCCATCGGAGTCTGCAACTCTTTCCACACCTTGACAGCCCTTCAAAGAGGAAAGCTAAGTGGCTCAGAACGCTTTCTTTGGTAAACAATTCTACACCAGTTCAAGAGATATAGATAATACTTGTATGTATCGGTCAATATTAAAAAAATTTTGAACCATACATTATTAAATGTCAGTATTAAAAGTTCAAAATTTTCTCACAAATCAATTAATACAATATGTAAGGATTAATATTACAAACTATACCCAGAGAAATTGTCTGCAGACTTAAACAAGGATTCTCTTCATCTTTTTCACTAGTTGGACTATGGACTATTCGGTACTCTTAAAGCATCACGTAGGCAATCTGATCACATGGTACTTTCGACATAAAAAATTTTAATGCACACAAAGTGGATTAATCTTGTCTTTTATCCATCCAACAAAGATAAGCAATAATTCAATATTGCCCTATTTTGAATGACTTTCATTACCTCTTCAAATAAGAGCACAACTTCACTAATGCAAGATAATGTTCCGGAATTACTGAACACAAAATGGATTATAAGATTTTGAAGCTAGATTTCATACCTGCAAACTTGGGAAGTTGGCGCCAGTTCCAACAACCATATCTAGTAATGTAAGCTTTTAGCTTCCTATCTTCCTCTTGAGTCCAAGTTCCTTTTCTCAGTCCATTTTTGTCACGGCAAGGAGTCCTCACCATCTGTGTGTCTGTGTGTGTCTGTGTCTGTGGAACCGAATATGAAGCGCTGGCTTGGTACCAAATGTCAAAACCTCAACTATATATATATATATATTCCTGACGGATGGAGCTTCTCTCAATTTCCCAAATAAATTGAGAGATGTTAATTTCTATTTTGTGGTGGTTAGGGCACGTATGGAAACTCTAGTTTTTCATGTTTTTGGTTTTTTTTTTTTTACTAAAAATGCAAAAAAAACAATATAGTCCGTTTGGCAAAAAAACAAAAAAGTTAAAAA
>JAULJZ010006641.1:0-16763 GCA_032270985.1 Heliamphora pulchella | reverse complement strand
TTACCATTATTAGGATTTCTATAGCCTATATATTTGATGTATTCTTTCATTGTAAATCAAGCCTTTTGGCTCAAGATACAATAATAATAGTCTTTACTTTGTTTGCATTCAGTGAGGTGTAAGCATGATGAGACACTCAATGAGCTTACAAAAGCATCAACCCAACTGTCTCACCATCGGGCGTAGCCACATGGTGGCAAGTGGATTCAATTGAACCCACTCAAAATTTTAAAGAATTTTTTTATATATAGATATATAAAATTTTGAGCATTTAAAATATCAGAAAATTGGTGAGAAGTTAAATTTGTAGGATGTTTATTGTTTTCCATCCAACATAATATTTTTTAACGCACAAAGTCCAACCTCATAAAACTTTTTCAGCAATGGGTCTTGTATTGCCATGTATAAGTTTTTGGGACAAAAATACCCTTATTTTGCTAATATTCATTTTGAATTTTGAGTATTTCATGATCATAACGTGGATTGTGTTGCGATTTGTTTTGTGGTCGTTTGTGATTTCTCATTGCAATTTTAGCTCCCGATTTTAGCTCATGATTCCTCATTGCGATTGAGTTGCGAAAATTGGATTGTTTCGATTGTTTTGATTTTTAGCTTGTGATTCCTCATTTTTAGCTTTTGATTTGTTTCAATTTCAGCTTTGTGAACATTGATCATTGTTTGCGATTATAGCCTGCAATTCAATGGGATTTCTTCATTGCTGCATTAGATAAATTTATCTGCTCAGTCACAATTGAAGAACATTACACTTAATCTCTATTTCAACGAAACAGATAAATTTATCTGTTTCAATGAAACACTACACATGATACGTGTTTTCAACGGGACAAATAATTTTATCATTTCAATCACAATTGATGAAAACAGCACTTTATATTTGTTTCAATAAAACACAACACTTGATAAGTGTTTTCAATAGAACAGATAAATTTATCTGTTTAACGCTTGTCAATGTTAAAAAAAAAAAGATAAAATTATCTGTATCGAAAATTGTGTTTGTTTGACGAAACAGATAAATTTATCTGTTTGGCATTTGTCAATGTTAAAAAAAAAAAAAAAAAAATTTATCTGTCAACACTTGTATTTGTTTGAAAAAATAGAAAAAATTATCTGTTTAGTACTTGTACTTTTTTAACGAAACAGATAAATTTAGCTGTTTAACACTCGTTCTTATTTGATGAAACAGATAAATTTATCTGTTTTATTATACATGTTTTTAATGGGATAGAGAAATTTATCTGTTCAATCAAAATTGATGAACACAACACTTTAAATGTGTTTTCAATAAGACAAATAACTTTATCTGTTTTTTTATACGCGTTTTCAATAGTACAGATAAATTTATTTATTCAATCACAATTGCTAAACACAACATTTTATACATACTTTCAATACGACAAATAAATTTATTTATTACATTATACGTGTTTTTAATGGGACAGATAAATTTATCTGTCTTATTATACATACTTTCAATAAGACAAATAATTTATTTGTTTCTTTATATGTGCTTTCAATGGTACAAATACAGTACTTTATCTATATGTTCATCACTTCAATCGATGAAAAGTTATCAGGAATTGAAAAAAAAATCACAGATAAAATCGATCTTATTCAAAAAGTAAAAAAAGGTGACATATGTACACTTAAAATTGTTCTCATTCAAAAAGTGAACAAAAGGTGAAATATGTATATTGAGGGATCAGTAGAAACCCTAACGTAACGATGTGATTTTCTTGAGAAAGGTAGTATAGAGCTTCTGATGATCAGATTCTATTTTTTCGAATTCCAAATGAGTCAATTTGAATGTGGTTTTTGCTTTGAATACCAAATGGGAGGGATTAGAGCAGTTATGGAGTGTGCAACGTTGATATGAAGAATGTGGCTGTTGTGTAGAGGCATTTTCGGGAGAAACCATACTTTTTAAATAGATTGGACCATGCGCATTAAAATTTTTGTTTATAGGCTTTGTGTTGGATAAAGTTGTGTTTATAGACTTCTGGCTGAGAAGCCTTTAAAATATTGGCACCAGTAAAATATTAAAAATTGTTGAAAATTTATATTAGTTGTGATATATTTTTTACTTGGAAAAAAGTTAAAACTAATAATATTAATAATCTCAAACTTTGTTTTTTCATGTAATTAATAAGTATGAATATACTTTTTGAAGTTATTGAAAATATATAATATTATAGTGCATTTTGTTAAAATTAATTTTGACATATCGTATAGTATTAAAAAATTGACATGATTATAATTTATTGAATGACACCGCTGAATAAGATTCCTGGTTGCCAATGCTTACCATGGGTCAAATCCCCATAGAACTTGTAGGACTAAGAGTCAAGGATATATTTGGTGAAGAATGCTCAATATTTAATGTTTCATTTTAAACACCAGATTTTATGAGCCTCTGCAATGGTGTATGGTCAATGGGTCATACAATTAAGGGTGGGCAGATGTACTCAAATTCTGAGTGGAACAACTCAGAAAAAACTGCAGGCTATCTGCCTGTCCCAATTTTCTGGGACAAATACTTAACCATAATTTAAAAAAAAAAAACAAAAGAACCGAGCAAACAATATCCATTTATCAGTTTCATGCATGGTTCGAAGACAGTTTCAGTTGCCTAGGAAAAAGAAAATCAATAAATGCATTCAATTGTCAAAATCAATTGAAGCATATACTAAACTGTGTTTAAATGTTTCTCCAATTAGAAGTGATAGATTTCTAACCAACTGGAACAAGCTATGTATGAATCTCCTTGAAAGCGCCATAGTCCCTTCCATGAGCAGTGAGCACCAAGGTGAAACAACTCTTCACTTGTATTGGAGCGTCGACTGAGATGAGAATTTGAAAGTACATGGTGGAACAAGATAAACCAGAACAATTCTTGAGTGGGACTGAGTTCAGTGATGCAATTCATACTGAAGCAACAATAGGGGATTTGGACCGAAGAGGATTCAAGTAGTAGTGACTTGTGATGCATACATGGTGGTCTTGAAATTCTGGTGGCAGAATGTAGTAAGAAGATTGATTGTGACATTGAAGGAGGTTGTCGAGTTTCTAGGGCACTGCTTGGTAGGGTGCTTGGAGCTGTTAAATAAAATCCCGCATCGCCTGAGTACAAAAGTAATGTGTAGTATATAAGCGTGAGAGAACCCTCACCTTAATAACTACCTTATGGGGGTTAAATTCTACCCAAAATCGTATAACATGGTATCAAAGCTAGAGTGCCAGGGATGGGTAGGGTGTGTGTTTCTAGCTTGCACACAGCATGTGCTGTTGAGTGGGAGAGAGGGTATGAAGTGAAATCCTGCATCGCCCGAGTACAAAAGTAATGTGCAGTATATAAGTGCGAGGGCACCCTCATCTCAATAGCTAACTTTTGGGGTTGAGTTCTATCAAAAGCCGTATAACATGGTATTAGAGTTAGAGTACCAAAGATGGGTAGGGTGCGTGTCCCTGGTTTGCACACAGCAGATGCTGCTGAGTGAACACGCTGCACGTGAGGAGAGTGCGAAACAAAATCCTACATTGCCCGAGTACAAAAGTAATATACAGTATATAAGCGCGAGAGCACCCGTTACCCTCACCTCAATGTGAAGATGCTAACCTCATTCCGACTTGCTACTTCTTTGTGTGGAGGTCCCCACCAGTGTGGAGGTCCCCACTAGTGTGGAGGTCTTAGATGGAGGAGGGGCATTTTTCCTCTCTGCGTTTCCTACGAAAAAGGAGACCTCTCGGGTATTGGAAGATGAATGGATCTTTGATGAAGAGAAATTATACCTGGACTGGTGGTCGCGGTTTGGTGAATGCTACAAATCGGGCCTGAAAGCAATGGAATGTTGGATTCATGAGATGTCGCTACTAGTGCACCTTTAGGAACTGGGCGAGTACAAGGCCATAGGAGACTTTTGTGGCGAATTCATCAAGGTTGATGAAGAAATAGAGGTAAGAAAGCATCTGCGTTGGGCTAGAATTAGGATTAGGGTTCCACAGAGGGGGAAATCTAATGGTGATAAAAGTGGGTTGGCGTGCCTTCAGCTCTGAAATCGGGCTATGAGTGGAGAAATTCCCAAGGGTGGATTATCGTTGGAGCTGCGATCAGGATTATCGCCAGAGTAGCAATATGGGATCTTTGATCGCTGGAGAAAGGAGGTTGTCCACGTTGAAGGCATGTAGTGACATTGTTAGCCCTAAGCGAGTGGAGGTTGGTGGTTGTCGTCATAACATGGAAAGAATGGGAGAGCTAGGATTCAATCTTCAAGTGTCAGCGAGATGTTGGAAGGAGCGATGCATGGCAGAGATACTAATAGGCACAGGAAAGGGAAGCCTTATGGGTGGGTCAGGTCTTCACATCAATGGGCAGGAAGTGTTGTCTAATAAGGTTAAACAATGCCCCAAAGGTGGTGGGGTGAAATCCTACAAGTCCAATCTTTTGAGCCTATCTACTTGTAAAAGGAAGGAGTTTGGGATGAAGGGTCTTGGGTTAGGCCCAATTTTTGGTGTGGATCCACCTCTCGGATATGAGCAGTTGGTCGGGTCAGGTTGAAGGGCGAGTATGCTATCAAAAGTTGATCAGTCAATGGCTTATCATGTTGGTCAAAGAAAAAGTTCCGGCTAACAATGGCTGCCAGCCGACAAATAGAGGCGAGTTTCTTTCTTGCCTATCAAAGCGACTACTATCCCATTTAGCATCACTAAACCCGATTATAGTAACAGAATCAGAGGGTTATATAGCAAGCCACGGCCTGGGGAACTCTTCAAAGAGTGTAAATGCGACAGACCGCTTCAAAATGTGGCTGACGAAGAGTATGAATAAACTGGCTCACAACATCAGCGACATAAGTAATGCCTAAAAGAGTAACAATGAGATAGATTAACTTTCCAACAAGGTGCCAGTAACGACCAGTATCTGCAAAAATATCACCTTGCTCAACATCAAGCTTAACAGTAGAGCCCATGAGAGTATCAACTGGTCGAGCATCAAGAAGAGCAATTTTTAATGTCGAGCATCAACTGGTTGACCTTCTTCTTGAATATCAACATAAAGAAAGCATTTTTAATGCCAAGCTGATATAAATGCCGAGAACGACTGATAACAGCACGGAGAAGGATGCGAATAGAGTTAAGACGAGCTACGAGAGAAAAGGTTTCTAAGTAATTAACACCGTAAGTCTGAGTGTACTTCTTAGCAACTAACTGGGCGCAACTAACCAAGCCATAGGGCGCTTAATAGACCCATCGAGAAGGTATTTCATTGTGTATACCCAACGATAACCCACGGCTTGCTTCCTTGGTGGAAGGGAAGTGAGCTCCAAAGTCTGGTGTTGATGAAGAGCTCTCATTTTCTCATCCACAGCATGCTTCTATCCAAACATTGACATAGCTTGTTTATAGGATGAAGGAATGTAAATAGACAACAAGATAAAAGCAAAAGAATGGAGACAAGAGGTGAGACGGTCATACGAAAGGAAATTAGTAATAGGATATTGAGTACAGGCACGCTTACCATGATGCAAGGCAATTGGCAAGTCAAGAGAAGCGGAAGTAGGGGGCGAGGATGCAGGAGCCTCGGGCAAAGAAGATGGAAAAATTTGGGCCATAAGAGACAACTTGTCAAGCACAAGATCGCCAATATGCCTACACAGGAGTAGATAAAGAGAAAGGAAAAGATATAGAAACGGTTAAAGGTAGAGTAGGAGAAGACTCCTTTTCACGACAACATATGAGATTAGATGATAGCGGGAGACTAGAGGAAGCAAAGAAAGGTGCTGATTCGAACAAGGCGACATTGGCATCGGGACTCGGGGTGATAACAATGATAGCCTTTCTAAGTACGAGAGTCTCCAATAAAAACACTTTCGAGCCCGAGGGAATAATTTATCACGACCGGGATCAAGAACATATACAATAATAGTACAACCAAAAACCCAAGAAGTGAGTGGAAAAGGCAAAGAAGTTGGATATAAAAAGGAAAAAAGGAAACTAACCATTAAGAGCAACAGAAGGCATATGATTAAAAAGAAAACAAGCAGTAAGAACGACATCACCCCAAAACTGTTTTGGCACTATGGTATGAAACAATAAGGTATGAGTAACATCTAACAAGTGACGATACTTGCGTTCAGCAACACTGTTTTGTTGAGACGCGTGAGTACAAGTAATCTAGTGAATAATACCACGATCAACACAAAAGGAAGTAACGGTAGATTGTAGATATTCAAGAGCATTATCAAATTGAATAACTTTGAGACATTTGCCACATTGGAAAAGCGAGATAGAACAAAAGGTAACTCCGATTGAGTTTTGAACAAAAACAACCAAGTCATGCGAGAATAGCCATCAACAAAAATAACAAAATAAGAATATCTATTAATACTGGGAGTGCAAGAAGGACACCAAATGTCCGCATGGACTACATCAAAGGACTCTGATTGACGACTACAACTACTAGTAAGAAAAGAATTATGGCGATGCTTTCCTAACTGACAAGCTTCACAATCAAAACTAATTACTTGAGTCAAATTGGAAATAGCCAACTTAAGCTTAGCCATAGATTGATGGCCCAACCTAAAATGCCACTGAAGAGGGGAAACTGTAGCACTCTAACCTGAGAAAGTGGCGGAAGAAGAATCAACATCAAGATAATAGAGGCCATTGTTCTCATGTCCTGCAGCTTTCCCACTCCCTTTGGTTATCAAGTATACCTAGTTAGCAAACACAAGAAAAATAAACCAATTATCTTCTTGGTCTGGAGGTCTTGAAAAACACAAGAAGTAGGAGAAAATGTTATTAAATAATGTAAAACTTTAGTTAACTGACTAACATAGAGTAAATTAAAAGAAAAATTAGGAAAATAAAGACTAAAAGATAAGGAAAAAGATGGAGAAGGATGTAGAACACCCATCAGCTGCACAGGTCAAGATGAACCATAAGCTAAAACAATATGATGCCTAATATGAGTTAAATGAGAGAAAAGCGATGGATTAGCAGAAATGTGAGAACTAGCGCCAAAATCAAGGACCTATAAAGGAGATGTAAGAGCCGCACATGCAATATTACCTAAATTCGCTAAAGTATCTGTGGAAGATGGAGGTAAAACAGATTGCAATGTCTGAACAATCTTACTAAGTTGAGTAGTGAGAGCATCATGAGAACCAGAAGAGAAAGACCTCATTTAAAGGTGCAGTAGATATCTGAGACCAAGATGTGTGATCAGTAACCTGATTAACATAATCTGGTTTACAATACGTAGCCTAACAATAAGGTTTCAATATGGTTAATTCCATCACAGTGATCACAATTTCTATTACCGTGACCACTACTGGGGCCACCAACTTGAGAACCTCCACGAAAATTACAATGACCATGGTTACCACGTCCATTACCTCATAAAGAACCATGACCTCCACTGGTAAAAACTAAGGCAAAAGATTTAGAAACAAGACAGAAGAAGCAGAAGGAATAGGTATCACAACAGATTGGCCCAACGAGGAACATAACAACCGAGAATATGCATTAGCTACAGTAAATAAAGTCTCAATAGCTAGAATTTGATCATTAAACCTACAAAGATCGGAATCTAAACCAAAAAGTAAGGAGGTAACCATGAAATCCTCCCATTGGCGCTTCTGTTGTTGTAAATTAGTAGTGAAAGGAAGATATTGTTATAACTGATCCCATAAACTCTTAAACTTACTATAATATCAGATAAAGGTTTTTCAGCTTGTTTGGTTGTAAAAATCTGTTCATATAACTCATAAACATGAGATACATTCCTCTGATTCGAGAAGGAGTTTGCAAAAGAGTCCCAAATTTGCTTAGAAATATTACAAATCTCTATTGTTGTAGCAATGTGAAGCTCCAAACTATGTCAGAACTAACCCATAACAATAGAATCAACCATCTGCCAACTAGAAAGAGTAGGATCTCCGTTGGGTGGAGGAGGATCAGTGATGTACTTCAACCTCTGTTTTCTTTAATAATAATCTTAAAGGCATGTCCCGGGCTAAATAGTTAACACTATTAAGGCATTTAGAAGTGACACGTCACGGCAAGTCATCATCTTTAAGATCAAGAGTTTTGTCTGAGCCATAACAACTCAAGAAACAATTGTAATCAAACCAGAAGCTCGCTACTCAATAGGAATCAACTAGAAATTGACCAAAAACATGCAAATAATTGAGCAGCCAGTGAGTGTAGACCTTTAACAACTGACAAACAACAAGAGAAGAAAAACCAAAGCAAGAGAACAAGAACCGAAGGCAAACAAGCAGGCGTCAGCCTTTATAATAGCCAAAAATCAATTAAAACCTTTCATAATCATCAAAAAGCATAGATCTGACAAGAACAGTGAGTGTTGGCACCTATAGGATAAATTTTGACCATCGAAAACCACGATTGAGGTAGTGAAGAGCATATCGAAGGGATAGGGTTCCGAGAATCCCAAAAACTTCAAAAAATTGAGGGACACACCAAACAACTTCAAAAAGTCGTGAAAAATCACCATAAGGACCAATAGATCGAGGCGATTTGAACTAGAGGAGCGGCATTCATCGCTGTCCCTATAAATGTTGATGTCATGCTGACATCATTATACAGAAGATGACGTTAGCACATCGTTTTCACTGTGCGACGAGTTTTGGAGCTTTACGACTCTTCTCGGGTTAGATTGAATGCTCTACTATCAAGTTGGATCGTAAAATATGGATTTAGGATTTGAAAGAAGAAAAAGACACAATAAGAAATAAGAAAATAGATGAAAAGAAAGTATGGATAAGAGTTATTTGGCCTCCTTAACCGACACATAATTATAATATTATTAGATCAAAGACAAGTACAAGAACACCCTTACAAAAATAAGACGAATAGAAAAAAACACTCTTAACAAAAACAGCTTGTTGGAATGCGAGGGGACTGAACTTGAAAGAGAAGAGAGCTAGGATTAAACCGGGATTGAAAATTTGATGTTGTATGCTTTACGTAGACAAAGGTGGAGAATCTATCAATTGATGTGGTTCGTAGCATTTGGTGTGGTGGGTAGATGGACTGGTGTTCTTTGTCGGTAATTGGGGCTGTTGAGGGTATTTTGATGATGAGGATAAGTAGGGTTGTGTGTAAGGAAGAGCGGGAAGAGGGTTGTTCCCCATGTCTTGCCTCTTTCGTTATGCGGAGGATGGTCTTTGTTGGGCATTCACCGATGTGTATGGTCCAATGATCGATGGAGGTGAGTCGAGCATTGTTGTCTTCAAATGGGCGCTCCCTGGTGCATGGGTGGAGATTTTAATGTTGTCCATTTCCCACAGAAGCAGTTGGGATGCAGTAGTATCTCTAGGGCTATGTGCTCATTCTCCTCTTTTATCCATGAGATGGAGCTGATGGATCTTCCTCTCTAAGGTGCCTTTGACTTGGTGCAGCAACTAGAATCCCCCTTCCATGTCTCTTATTGACCACTTTTTGGTATCTACTGGTTGGGATGAGCATTTTTTGTCAGTTTTGTAGGTTTCTTTGCCTAAACCTCTCTCGGGTCATGTTCTTATCATGCTAGAAAGTAAGGAGATTTGTATGGGGAAGGCTCCTTTCAGGTTCAAGGATATGTGACTATAGACAGATGGATTCAAAGATAGGATCACTTCGTGGTGGAGGGGTTTCAGTGTTGTGGGCAGTCTGCCTTTTGTTCTTGCAAAGAAGTTGAGGTGTATGAAATTAGACTTGAAGAAGTGAAACTCAGCAGAGTTTGGCATGCTGAAGATCCAGAAGGGCAATGTTCTTGCTGACATTGGTTGACTTGATGTAAAAGAAGAGGTTAGGGCTCTCCTTGCTGAGGAAAGAAGGAAAGAAGAATACCAAACAAGGGAGTTTGGCAGTCTGGCTAAGATGGAGGGAGAAAATTAGATGAAGGCAGAAATCTCGGGTTCTCTGGCTAAAGGCTATAAATAACAACACGCGTTTGTTTCATAGGATGGCTAATACTCATAAAAGGGCCAATATGATAGGGTAGGTGCAAGTTAATGGGGTTCTTTTCTCACTTCCTAGGAGGACATTAGGGAGGGTATTGCTAATCACTATAGCCGGTTATTCTAGAAATAGGGTGGTTGGAGACCTTGCTTGGATGATCTAGAGCTTGATGCTATCTCTTCTAAGGATGCAATAGGCTTGGAACATTCTTTCTATGAGAAAGAAGTTGTTAAGAGTCCTGGATGAGATGAATGGGGACAAAGTTAGGTCCAAAGGGCTTCCTAGTGGCTTTATTCCAACAACGTTGGGGGGTGATCAGGGAAGAGGTGATGGGGATGTTCCATTCTTCTTCATCCATGGTTCTTTTGAGAGAAGCTTCAATGCTTCCTTTCTTGCTCTTGTTCCTAAGAAGGGAAAGGCGGAGGATAGCAAAGATTTTTAAACCTATTAGCCTAATAGGCACCTATAAACTTTTAGCCAACGTCTTGGCCTCTAGGCTTTAAAGAAGTGCTCCAGCTAATAATCTTTTGCTCACATAATTCCTTTATAGGTGGAACACAATTTCCAGATGATGTGTTGGTGGCTAACAAGTGTGTGGACTTAAACTCAGCAGGATTCCAGGAGTGATTAGTAAGTTAAGACATTGAAAAGGCTTAAACCATGTAAATTAGGAGTTCCTCCTTTGCCTTCTACAGGGGATAGGCTTTGTCGGGCATTGGATGGAGTGGATTTGTTTATGTATATCTTCTATTTCTTTGTTCATTTTGGTGAATGGGCCTCCAGACGGCTTCTTTCAGACTTCGAAAAGATTGCGACAAGGGTTTTTCCCCTTTCCTATCCATCATTGTCATGGAGGCTTTTAGCCGCTTGATTGGGTCCGCAGTTCAAAGGGCCTTCTGTAGGGGTTTGACATTGGCACAGTTCAGGGCTGCCCTATTTCTGTTTCCCACCTACTCTTTGCAGATGACACATTGGTTTTTACAGGAGCTAAGCAAAGACAACTTAGGTACCTCAAGTGTATTCTTTTTTATTTTGGTGTATTCTTCTTTGTTTTGAGGCTGTGTCGAGGCTTTGGGTGAATATGGCCAAGTCACTATGATGTTCCGAGTATAGAGAGTTTGGCTTGTGTTCTAGACTACATGATTGGTACTTTTCTAGTTTGCTACTTGGGTACCCAAACGGAGTCATTTTGGCTACCGGAGCAAAAGTCTCCTGATAGTCAATACCATAAGTTTGGGTAAAGCCCTTAGCAACTAGCCTTATTTTGAATCTCTCAACTGATCCACCTGCCTTGTGTTTTACTGTAAAAACCTATTTGCACTTAACTGCCTTCTTCTCTTTTGAAAGAAGGACTAACTCCCAAGTACTATTATTTTTCAGGGTTGTCATCTCCTCAACCATTACCTTCTTCCACTTAGGATCCTCAATGGCTTCCTTCCAACCCTGCGGAATTAATATAGAGGACAAGGACTAGACAAAAGCACGATATGAGGCTGATAAAAAGTTATATGAGACAAAATGAGAAATTGAGTGTTGAATATATATCCTAATGCCTTTTCGAATGGCGATAGGTAAATTGCAAGTATCAAGATCAACAACAGAGGACTCTTTGCTAGATGGATCAGTGGGAGTGTTTGAACTAAAGGAAGGACGTAGTAACTGGCAAGATGGTAGTGGCACACAAGCCGTCTGATCTTTCGAGCGTCGAGTATAAGTATGCAGATCATTTCTGTCTAATCGTCTACCAACATTCTGCTTAGTTCCATCTTTGCAGGGTTCCATCTCCCCCTCACTAGGAACAAGAGCTTGTGGGGTAAGATTTGGAATCCAAATCTTGTTGAGACTTTTGAATCTGTGTATTCGACGATAATATCTCTTCTAGTATAGATGTCTCCCCCTGAAGAGATGTCGTAGGAGGGCAAAAAAAAAACTCGGACTCCCAAAAAATAACATCCATACTGACAAATCTTGGGTGACTGGATCACATCATTTATAACCCTTTGGGTAGCATAGTAGCCAAGGAAGACACATTTGATGGCATTAGAGTCCAATTTTCCACCGGGTTGTTTTGGTACTTGAACAAAGTAAGTGCAACCAAAAATCCGGGGTAGAAGAGAGGAGGCAGGTGAAGACCCGGGAAGAAGCTCTAAAGGAGGTTTGAACTGAAGAACACTAGAGGGCAAACGATTGATAAGATAAACCGCAGTAAGGACTGCCTCACTCCAAAATAACTTGAGAACATGCATAGTAATAAGAAGGGAACGGGCAACCTCAAGAAGATAATGATTTTTATGTTCAGTAACTCCATTTTGTATAGGAGTGCGTACACAACTTGTCTGAAAAACAAGACTATAAGCCTCTAGATAGGTACGAAAACTACCATCAAGATACTCAGTCCCATTATTAGTTCGTAGAATCTTAATGTTGGCATCAAACTGGTTACGTACCATATGGTGAAAATTTTGAAAACAGGTAAAGACTTTATTTTTAGTGCGAAGTAAATAAACCCAAGCAATACAGGAATGACAGTCAATAAATGTCACAAACTACCGATAACGAGAAATAAAAATAATAGGTGAGGGACCCCACACATTAGAATGAATAATAGTGAAAGGAGAATCACTGCGTTTATTAACTGAAGGATAAATAGAACGTTTATGTTTTGCAAGTTCACAAGCCTCACACAAAAAATCATTTCTAGAACAGTGTTTAATTAAAGAAGGAAAAAATCTCTCCAAAACTCCAACAGAAGGATGCCCCAAACGGCAATACCACTGAATTAATTGTAGACGGAGGATTCCGGTATCAGTATGGAGAGCTTGGTCAGATTGTGAAGATGAAACAAAAGCAGATGACGGAACATCTAGTAAGTACAGACCACCATGTGCACTACCACTGCCAATTATTCTCCTCGTTTTCAGTTCTTGAAATACACAATGAGTGAGAAAAAAGGTTACAAAATAGTTTAAGGAACTGGTAAATGACTAACAAATAAAAGGTTAGTAGAAAAGTTGAAAACATGAAGGACAAATGATAGTGAAAGTATTGAAGAGCAATGAATAGAACCTTTGCCAGATATAAAAGATAAAAAACCATCGGCTATTCTAACCTTAATAAGAGATATTCCTGAATGAACAAAGTTGGATGAGAAAGTAGAGGCAGTAGAAGAAGAGATATCAACCCGAGTCATTAGGCGCCTGAGAATAGTCAACTCTGCCTTAGAAAGAGGGCCAGTCTCACCGGATGTACTAGTAGGGATCTCAGAGAGATGAGCGTGGGAGCGAACAGGTCCACTATGTCCACCACTGCGTCCACCTCCACGTCCCAGAATAGGACGACCATGTAACTTTCAACAATGGTCGATAGTATGACGAGATTTACCACGATGTTCACAATGCAGCTGAACATGGGCGATGAGCCATTCTTCTCCCCATATTTAGTATGACTAGATGGGCCTGCGCGAGGAATGTGACAGTTAACAAAGAACGTTCATGGCTGGAAATATAAACCATAGCATGACGGTGACTCTCTTCTTGCTGGACATAGGAGTATGCTTGTCGCAAAGTGGGAAACGAATCGCAACCCAAAATCTGAACATGGATAAAATCATTGTCAACATGGAGGCCGGCAAAGAAGTCATACACCCGCTCTTTCTCTACCATATTCTGAAAAGCAGCAGCATCGGAAATATAAACAGCATGGAAGTCCTGATAATAATCAATCTCGCTCCACAAGCTAGTCAACTCAATGTAATACTGAGCCAATGATTGGTCTCTCTGATATAACCCACAGAGTTTCTTCCTTAACTCATAAACTGGGCATTATTGTCAGTCTGCAAATAAGCATGGGCAGCAACTGAGCAAATCTTATGTGCAGTCTCCAGAAGTAAAAAACCGCAACTAATGGAGGGCTGTATAAAGTGTAACAACAAGAACATGACAAGGGCATTTTCCTCTATCTATCGTGTGCGAGAAGGACCCACGACTGTTGGGCTGTTGGCTATTTGATTTCACCAGTGATATACCCAGACACACCGCGAGCAGCGATGGCTAACAGCAGGAACGAGACTAAATCAAATAATTGCTACTATCCAACTTGACAAGACTAATCTGAAGAGACAGACTATCAGTAGGAGTTCCTAAATGAGTCAAGCCGGTGTCTTCATGACTACCAGAAGGTTTCCCTGTATCAGACATGGATATGGAAAACAATAACAAGCAGAACGAATAAGATCCAGTAAACCTGAACCACTAGAGTGCCAATAAGATGCAGATCACGGCTAAAAACTTCAATCAAATACCCAAGGGCTTCAATCAATATTGGTCAACCCTTACTTGAACCGAAACCATCTGAATAGGTTGAAACAGAGCAAAGAGACAAGACTAGATCGCGAAAACAGCCAAATCCGTCGAAAAAAAATCTAACCGAGCTTGACATCAACTCAAGACATCAAGTAGGGTTGATTCGATCCTTATACACTCCAAATTGACACTCATGAAGGAAGAACAGACCATCGATTGAAGCAAAAAGGCGGCGCAATCACGATTAGTGAGAAAAAACCCTAGCAGCATCGAAAGTTTTAAAAATTGGGGAAAACTATCAATCAATTGGGAAAAAAATTAAAAAAAATCATAACACTAGTTTTGGAAACCAGTCAATCATCAAGAGGTTTTTTTTTTTTTTTTTTTACAGTTTCGAAATCAGAAAAAAATAAGAGGAACGAAACAGAAAAGAGGAGGAAAGGATTACTAAGAAATTTTTCTACTAAGAAATTTTTCATACACAAAATCTTACTCTGATACCATGTTAGAATTATTGCAGAGAGAGGAAGAGAGAAGGAGAAAGAGAGAGAATCAGAGTAACGATAAATGAGAATACCCAACATTAGGGTTTACCCCCTACCACTTGTTATTTATATAATAAGACCAAAAATAGCAAAAGTACAATAATACTCCTATCTTAACACTAAGGGCGGTATGATGACCCTCTTAAGGAGCACCTTATCTAGCCTACTGACTTACTTCCTGTCTTCTCATACTATTTAGAGCTTTGTAGTGAAGACGTTAAAGAAGATGCAGAGAGATTTATTATGGGGAAGATTAGGGTATAACATTAGATACGACTTGGTGGACTGGAATAATGTGTATACCCCTGTGAAGGAGGAAGGTCTTGGCATCAAGAGGTGCTCACTTTAAATAAAATCCCTTTTGGGGAAATGGCCATGGAGATTGGCAGTAGGGAGAGAGAATTTGTAGGGGAAGGTCATTGAGGGAAAGTATGGTTCCCATTTAGGGGATTAGAATGCCTTGCAAGTGGTTACTCATTATTTACTCCTTGTGGTAATGGCTTATGGAAGGGTATTAGTAACTTGTGGGATGAATTTTTCAAACACACTTTTTTGAAGTGGGGAAGTGGAGATAGAGTGAGTTTCTGGTTGAATGTTTGGTGTGGCGATGAGGCCCTCTGTAAGTTTTTCCCAGACAATTACGTTTTGGCTACAAATAGAGGGGCTTTGATGGAAAACTACATTCAGAGGGATTCTGGTCCTGGTTTTTAGGATATTGACATCAGAAGGGGTGTGCAATACTGGAAACTAGATTAACTGTTAGCCCTCTTGCGGTCTATCTATGATCATAGACAAGTGGGCGTAGGGGTGGAGGCAGAAGATGAAGAGGCAACAACAAAGGGCTTTTTAGCATCAAGTTGTTTTACCAAGTGCCTACTTAACCGTAGTGGGAATGATTTTTCGTGGAGGAGCATCTGAAAGAAAAAAGCCTCTTCAAAGGTGGTATTTTTTTCTTGGGTTGCGGCACATGGGAAAATGCTAACCATTGGCAACTTGGTTCAAAGAAGCTTTTCAATAATTAACAAGTGTTTTTTTCGTAAGAAGAACGGGTCAGTTTCTCATTTGCTTATTCACTGTGAGTTCACCAGGGAATTGTGGAGCCATGCCTTGTTGCTCTTTGGAATGTAGTGGAGTGGGTTTCTGAAAAAGAAGTGGTAGGAGTTTCGTTAGGTTGGAGAAGGGCATATTATGAGAAGCACAAAGAAGGCATAGGTGTTGGTCCCATTATGTCTAATATAGCTGATTTGGATGGAGAAAAATAAATTTGTTTTCGATGGGGTTGAGTCTATATCCGACTATCCGTTGTGTAGACTAAAGGGTGCACTACTTCGTAATTTGTAAAGTTAGATGTCAGAGCACGGTGGGTGGACTTCATAGTCTCTGTGATTTTTGTAGCGTTTTGTTTGTCTTTGTGGTTTTCTTTTCGCGAGAGTTTTTGGTTCTCCCTTGCTGTATCGGGTTATCCCCTCTTTTTTGGTGGCATTTCCTTAATGCCTTCTACACAGTTAAACTAATCAAATATTATATATATATATCGTCTCACATAAAAAGTTCTTATGTAACCTTCGGCCCTCTCACGTACCATTTCAATAAAGGGTTTGATCAAATACAGTCAACCCTACCCTTTTGGATAAATGACACCCCTTACAATCTGATATATAATTACAGATCAACCCAAAACGTTAGGGTTCCGTCCAACTCTGTTACAAATCCCAAAAACATAATTTAGTATTCCAATTTTTCCCTCAATTGTGTCAGCAGCCATGAAGAAACTTCTCAGTACAATAAAAATACTTTAGTAAAAATATTTTATTTTTACAATGTTCTTATTTTTATTTTTATTCTCATTTTTCTTATTATTTTGTATTCCTATACTATTATTAATATTAATATTATTATTTATTCTATTCTTTTTATTAATTTTATTATTACTATT
>JAULJZ010006630.1:0-15848 GCA_032270985.1 Heliamphora pulchella | reverse complement strand
AATATTTTTCATTTTCTTCTAGCCTATAAGTGGTCTCTCTCTCTCTCTCTCTCTCTCTATATATATATATATATATATATATATATATATTACCAAAAACTATATATTAGTATATGGGTCATGTTAACCACCGCCCACTGGATGGTGGTTAATGGGTTAATAAAGACAAATTTTTTCTAATATCAATACCCTTTTAAGTGTGGGGTCTACCACTTTTACAGATATCAATATATTTTTTACAAATATCTATACATTATATACCTTTTATCCACCACTCACGAACAGTGATTAGCATTTTCCTTAGTACATTACCACAAAGAGTTTTCGTCAAGAGAACCCTCTGCCAAGAAATAATTCATTGAAGTCTATTTATTTTTTAAATGTAAAATTCACTATTTTTTAAAAGGACTAATCTATGTAATATGTATTATGAAAATAAATGAACAAAAAGAAAATAATTAATGCTATTTAATTGGAAATTTTAAATTTCGAAAGAAGAGCACTCATTAATTACTTCTTTTTCTATTTTCTTTTTTTCATAATTGATTCTTCTGTGCTTCCATATTTAGTGATTGAAAATTTTATTACTGAACTCTAAATAGTCTTCTCAATCTAAGATCACTCATAAATAATTGCCTAATATAATTGCCTAAATTTTATAATTGTCTTATTTATTTTATTAAAGTAATTATTTTTAAAATGATTGTTTTACATGCTGAATATAACTAAATTTTACTATTTTAAAAATAATTTATCATTTAAATATATTCATAAAGAATTAAAATATGTTTTAAAAACATGTGATTGGGTATATATCTACCAAAAGGAATCACTAAATCTTGATATAACAAATCTAAAATGATATTTTCTTAAAAATGATTCAATGAGATTTTCTTAAAAAAGATTCTCTTGTATATAACTACACACAGAAGCTTTTTTTAATATAAAAAAATACTATTATACATAAAATTTTGGTGAACCATTACAATATTTTTTATATACAATTAATGACGAATTAGGTAATTTAAATAAAATATTAACTTTCATATTAATTATTATGGTACTAATCAATATTGATAAAATATTCATACCATTTTGGATCAATTGCTATAAAATATTATATATTCTTTTTAAAAATAGTGTTCATAAATAAATATTCTAGTATAATATAAATATTTATCTAACATAATATTTTAATTAATTAGTCTAACTTAAAAGAAATATAAATTTGATAATTAATATTTTTTTAATAAAGTAATATTAACTAACTTTAGATTCTCCATTTTATGTCTCAAGCTTGAATTTAGTGTTAAAAAAATTAAGAAGAAACAAAAAAAAAAAGTAGAAATTAGTTTTTTTTTTTAAATTTAATTATGCATTAATAACATTTCTACTTAGATTGATATTATTTGATACTTCTAATACCGAATAACATTTTAAATAATATAAAATTAAATAATTAAAATATTAATTTTATTCTTAAATAATATGTATCAATCAATATCAATCTCGACTTGTAGTGTACGAGATTTGTACACCTATGATTTATATAGGTAGACAAATAATCTCTATAAAATCGAGGGCCATGGTCCTAAGGATGTGTTGGCCAATGGCTATAAAGAACTTGTTTGTCAATAGTTTTAAGTTGAGTTTTTTTGCTTAAAGTCATTTTAAGTTAAAAAAGTAAAAAGTTTGTTTGGTTGGAATAGGAATAGCTTTTAAATTAAAGACTTAAAGTAGTTTTAAGCTAAAAGGCAAAAAGCTTTGTTTAAAGCTGGTATAATTTTTAATATTTACTTTTAGATAATTTTATATTCAATATGAATTTTATTTGATAGACTTTAATGAGTTGATTTTGAAAATATAATTTTTATAAAAAATAGATATTTATAATAAAAGTTATGATATTTTTAAAAAATATAAAAAACAAAAAGGCTAAAAGTCTTTAAGTTGAAAAACGAAATTTTTTAACTTTTTGGACTTTTAAGCAAAAAAGGCAAAAAGAAAACTTTAAGCCGATTGTCAAAAGAGGGCAAATTTACACGATCCTACTAGATTTCACAAAAACAAATGCCGTTTAAGTTGGACATGTCACAACAATAATAAAATTAAGATAAATTACACTAATTTCTCATGAAATTTTTGACAAAAATAAAAATACTAACTCTATTTTTTGAAATATCACTAGTCTTTCCTATTAATATTGTTACCTTAACACCGTTAATGACAATTGTAAATTTATTAATCTAACACTGACACACGTAGTCTTTTTTATCGTCCTGTTAGAAAACTACTCTCTCTCTCTTGCATCATCCCCTCCTTGTCTCCCCACTGTCACTTCGACTCTAACCCAGAAAGCTTTTGGATGATCAAATTGCATTTCTTCAATGGAAGCCTCGGAAGCAATCCTTTCTCCATAGAATCCATCGCGGTTTCAACTACTTTAGAGTCCCCATATTTAGAAGCCCCATCAAGAATCGAGCTATAAGTACTAAAACCCGTATCGATTTTTTTCTAGACATCTTATTTAAGAGATCAAATGCAGCTCTAAAGTTTTCTCTTTTACTGTGAAAATCAATCATCAGATTACATATCACGTAGTTATCTACACTCACGCCTAAAATTCTAACAATTCCCTCAAATTTCCCCTCTTTACAAAGAATCCAAGCAAGAACGAAACGAAACACCGTGGACAAAGAATCTGCTAATCTAATCTCATTCCCCAATTGCAAACCATCAAGTAATGCATTGTAGCTATGAATTGAGACAACATATCCATGATCAATGCTTTTTCTATAAACTTCTAAAGGCCTGATGGAAAAAAACCCCTTTACAATAACATCAAGAACATAACCCAACTTTGGGGATACAGAATCTACACCTCCGCATGGTTAGATGGCCGAATCAATGATTTGGGTCTGTGGGTAAGACTGAATCAACAAACCCTAGATGGGTTTCGACTGTCGGGTGAGGCCAAAACAGATTAAGATGTGGGTTAGGGTCAGAGGGCTTTAAGGTCTGGTTTGAAACCTAGGGTTGTTTTTTCAATTAAAGAAGCTGAAAGAGAGTTGTGGGTTGGTTCGGGTTATGTAGAGGATGCAGATGAAGATGGGTGGGGTGAGGATGGAGGAGGAGAGGTTGAGGGTGCAGAGAAGTGGGGTCTAGTTGTGTCTCTACAAGAGGGTGCAGGAGATTTGGCTGGAGAGATGGTGGTGGGAGGAGGAGGGAGGGAGGAGGCAACAACAGCAGAGGGGGAGAACATGAGGAGAAGAGAGAGGAAAAAGGGGAGGAAATTAAGGAGGGCCTGGTTCCATTATGGAGACTTGGTCAGAGAGATGGTGGTGGTGAGAGAAGGAGGGAGGGAGAAGGAGATGGCGACGGCGGTGGGGAGAGGGGGAGGAGTAGAGGAGAATAGGAAGGAAGGGGGGAAATTTTGAAGTATTACTAATTATTAATGCTAATATCAATTTCTCGGTAACAGTTTTTAACGAAAAGAGGAGGGATGGGATGTATATGTATATTGTCAGATAAAATAAGAAAGGTCAGTGAAATTTTAGCACGCAAAGACCACCGTCGCAAGCTCGAAGTCATTAGTAGGGTAGTTCTTTTCATGAGTCTTCAATTGCCTTGATCCATAAGCAACCACTTTACCCTATTGCATCAGCACGCAACTAAACCCCTCATGAGACGCGTCACAATAAACGGCATCGCCAAGTCCCCTTTCTAGCACAATCAAAATAGGCGTGCAAGTTAACCTCGTCTTTAACTTCTGGAGGTGAGCTCACAACTTTCATTCCGCACAAACTTAATTCCCTTTCGCGTGAGGCGTTTCATAAGCGCTGCAAGCCTAGAAAAGTCCTTCATGAATCGTCGATAGTAACCCGCCAAGCCTAAGAAACATTGAATCTCAAATAAGCTCTTTGGTATTTCCTAATTCATCACCGATTTTATCTTAGAAAAATCCGCCACCACTTCATCTTCTAAGACCGCGTGCCCTAAAAATCTAACCTCGGACAACCAGAACTCACACTTATCATACTTTGCATATAGACGAAGCTCCTGTAACAATTGTAGGGCGATCCGAAGATGCTCCTCATGCGCCTCCTCCGATGAGGAATAAATGAGAACATCATCCACAAACACTACCACAAATCTATCGAGGTATGGGTGAAAGATAAGGTTCATAAGATCTATGAACGTCACTGGTGCATTTGTCAGTCCAGATGGCAAGATTAGAAACACAATTGCCCATAACAGGTGCAAAAAGTCATCTTTGAATATCCTCCTCCTTAACTCACAACTGATGATAACCTGATCTCAAATCTATTTGTGAGAAACAATGCAAGCCTTTCAATTGGTTAAATAAGTCATCAATACGGGGTATAGGGTACTTATTTTTAACGGTCACGTGGTTTAACTTATGATAGTCGATACAAAGGCGTAAGGATCCATCCTTCTTCTTTGCAAATAATGCTGGTGCTTCCCAAGGCGACACACTAGGATGGATAAGACGCTTATCTAACAACTTTTAGACTTGCACCTTCAACCCTAGCAACTCAGCCGACGTAAAATGATAGGAAGGTATAAAAATAGGGGTGGTCCTCGGAATGAGGTCAATGAAAAACTCAACTTGCTGCCGTGGCGGAAGCTCAAACAAATCATCTAGAAAAACATTCGAAAACTCACAAACAATTGGAGGAAGCTCCCCATGAGTGAAGTCGGTCTCGCTTGAAGATAAGGCAAAAAAAAAGGAGGCTAAGGCTACCACGGTCTTGTGAAATATGAGTTCTAAGCACTAAGATGTCGTCTCGAACACCCACAAAATAAAATGAGTCTCCATTCGGTGTGCAAACGAACACTTGTCGTTAATCACAATCGATAAATGAGCGAAAGGTGATCAAATAGTCCATCCTTAAGATGATATCAAAGGAAGCCGTATCGAGCACAATAAAATCGAACACTAAGCTGTGGTCGGCTATCACAGGCTCTACAAACACGTCTTAACACTGTAGTCCCACCAATCGGTGTCTCCACACAAAAGGCACTACCCAAGACGTCCACTTCTAGCCCCAATGCAGATGTGAATGCGGATGAGATGAATGAATGCGATGCTCTGGTGTCTACATGAACACTTATCCAAGAATGGTACACTAGAAAGGTACCTTGAATGATCGATAGACTAGCTGTGGTGTCCGACACAGTAGGTACCACTGAGGTACCCCACGAGGGCATACACTCATCCCTGATTCCCCTAATTTTGTTTGTTGTTCCCCCTAGCTCTCGACTATCTCATCGACTGGGCTGAAGTACCCCTCCTACGGTCCTCGTCAACAGCATCGCTAACTGCTGCTGCCCTGTCGTCCCTATGATGCCTGAACTGGATGTGCCTCTGAAGCACTTTGGGCATTCTATCCCTAAGGTCAATCCCAATGGATGTGACCCATCTGACCACACTGAACACAAGAAAATGGGGCCCTCCTCTAAGTCTGACTCTGCTGCTGCCCTCTTTGTGGGCACTCCCTAGAATTATGCCCCGGTTGTCTGTATGAGAAGCAAACATCTCCTGACGCTCAAAATGTCCAGATAAAACAATAGATGGTGTGGGTGTCGAACGTGGCTGCGCTTGGGATCCAGTAGGAAAAGAACTCGGTCCTCTTGACTTTTGCCTTTTAAACTATCGCCCCTTTAACTGCGTACTAGTGCCCCCTGATGTGACTTACCTTCCCTGATCTTACGGCTCTCGGCTATAGCATTCTTAACCGAAATAGCAACCTCCACTAACTCTATATAGACCCAAAATCCCAAAGCTACAATCCTGTTCTTAATAGAGGGTCAAAGACCCCACTCAAATTGTTTGGTGCGCAACTCTTCCATTGCCACCATCTTTAGTACAAACTGCAATAGATTCGCGAACTTGGCCTCATACTGGACCACCGTTTTGTTCCCTTGAATGAGGGAGAGAAACTCTTCCTGATAAATATCCCTCAAAGATCCTAGAAAATACTTTTCCAAAAAGACCCTAGTAAAAGAAACCCGCGCGCCTTCTACTGTCCTTTTAGCAAATTTTCACCACTCCCGCGCATTTTTTCGGAGTTAGAACACCGCCAACCTTACTCTTAACTCATCCTCCATGATCTCTAGCATATCAAAGATCACCGTGGTCACCTTTAACCACTTAGTAGCCGCTTTGGGATCCGGCTCCCCAGAAAAGGTTAAAGGATCTAATCGCTAAAACTCCATCATTGCTACCGTAGCCCTTGGCTCGAGAGCCCTTGCTCCACCCCTAACTACCTCGGCTAATGCTCGCATCGTCATGAGCATCTCATGTATAACATCAACATCGCCCGCTTGTTCCTGCGGGGCATACATATTCCCTTTCTCCGAAACTTGGGCATATGCATGACCTCATTTGCGACTTCGGCCTCTACCTCATTTCGGTAACATCGCTCTATATATATAAGAAGGAATAAAGAGAGATATTAATACAAAGTCTAAACAAAGCCATCTTCTATCGACAAACTCATCTTCCATAAACGACATCATATTTCATTAAGTTACCTCTCAACACGTACAATCACATCAACACATTTCACGTAACGAGAAGGACTAATCGGAATGACACATCAATCCAAGTAACTCATTTGGATCTCTTGTTAGAATAAACGTCGGGCAAACACCTTTCTAACTTGAACCCTAAGCTAGTCAACCGATCACCCAAGGATAAGACACATCATCCTAAAAATCTAACCTCCATACCCAAATACCACATAGCATGAAAACATCAAGTCACTTCAAAAATATCTCATGCAAACACACCAATACATAAATGTCACACATCAATACAAACTCTCACACAATGGATCAACCATTCCCACAGCTCTTAGGTGTTTGAACCTAGAGCTCTAATACCAATCTGTCACTCCCAAAAAATGCAACAATAAAACCTCAGGCGATAAATAAGAAAAGAACCCGGTTTAAAAAACCCAAACCAAAAGAACTTGTAGAAAAAGATATTTTGTTTGAAAACGAATCAAGGCTTCCAATTTTTTTGTCAAATGTAAGAATAAAAGTAAAGGTTTTACTTGTAAAATGACTCCCTAAATAAGCCAATTTGTACCCCAAATGATACCCAAAAGATATCAATCAAAAACTCTTTTCAAACCAAAAATTCGAAAAAATCACCGAGTAGGGATTCGCTCGAGCGGTGGGATACCCAATGGCAAACTGTCCAAAAATTTGAAATTTTTTCTAGGTGTTGGGAAAACACTTGAATTTCATAAACTCTAAACATGCTTTTAGATAGACACAAAATTGAAATTAAACATACATTTGGTAATGAAATAGTTTTATTCAGCCCGAAAACTCAAAAATTCAACATTTGAAACCATGATATTACATCAAAAAACTAAGGAATTTAATCAAAAAATACGAGCCCAATATCCTCTCATGCATGCAAGTCATGAATCCATTGCCTTAGAACTTTATAACACGAGTTACTCCAACCCAAAATATATTCATCCAAGTATTCAAAAAGGAATTATATTTACAATTTTAATCCCCCAAAGATTCTACGAATGAACATGTAATATTACCAAATTACAAAAAGGGTCTCCAAGACCATTCTTCTCATTCCGCGGCTTTCATTCTGCTATCATTTGAAATGTGTATTAAACAACATGAGTCAAGACTCGTAGAAAATTGACTAAAAAGAACAAATACATAACATGCGAGGGTAATTATGTGAATGCACAATAAGTTTTTATTCAAAAACTAATTTCACTTTTCCAACAAATTCCTATTCACATAATCGGTTTTTTCCATATAAAACCAACTCCATTTACACCTTAAACCATAGTTTTGTCTCTTATTTCCTCATTATTTTCAACCACCCAAGGTTACCATAGCCCCAAAATTCAAATCATTATAGATTACAACCATTTTCAAGGTTTCTCAATTCTCAAATTCATCGACCATTTCGTAAAGGTTTTGCAAACCCAATTCATTCATTCATTTAATTAAGTACCAAGGTCGGACGATGCCTATAGATCCAGGTGTAGTTATCACAATCGTGCCACGTGAGACCCGATGGATAAATATCCATTCTATAACCCAACACGAATAGCACACATTTTTTATTTTTCTCGAAAATATCGATGGATGGGCCACGCATAGCACACTTTTATAGGGATTAAACTGATGGAAGGACCTGCCATTCATTACGCAAGTTTTTGATCTTTCACCGAGGAGCTTCTCGAGCCCAACTTAATTATCCATTTGAATTATACATAACCTTAATTAGATCATTTATACAAAAATCAACACAAATCCAACCGTCAACCCAGTTCCTCTCGTCAAACCCCGCACCATCAAGATTCTAATATTCCCATAATTCATATATTTGAATTAACAAGGTTCAAAAATCCCAATTCAACATCTCGTGTTACTTACATTCACCAATTCATAAGACTTATTCAAAATCTCAACCCATCACTCCACAACTTTCATATATCATCAAAATTCATGAAGTTTATGCACAGTTAGGTCAATACAACACCCAATTTGTCCAAAATTCAACTAATTTTATCATTTGAGTTCATTAACCCAAAACCCCCAATTTTTAATTCAAGTTTCAACTCAATCAAATCCTAACTTTCTCAATCACCAATTAATGGTTCTCTAACGATAACATCATGATAGATTTACCACAAATTATTCATAAAATCAAGATTTAAAATGCATTAGCCTCAAATCCTAACTAACGGTTCCAAAAACAGAGATCTCTCATGATTTTATACAAATCCAACAAGAATACAACTCATATACACACAAAGTTCAAGTTTAGTCATAGATCTTACCTCTTAGATGCTCAAATCACAAGGATTGAACCCTCGCAAGCTCTAACCAAGCAAATCTCCAATCAAGTCATAGAAAGAAAGCTTCCAACGCGTATCTCAAACCTCCAACAGGTGTTCAACCAAGAGAAGGGCAAGAGATCCACTAAAATGGGGTGAGAGGAGGCTCATGAATGCTCCAAAGGCAATCCTAGGGTTTTCTCTCAGGACCTAAAGAGAGACAGAGAGATGATAGAAATGAGACAAAAAGGCTACAACCCAAAATTTAAAAATTCATATGCCGACAGTTCGCTCGAGCGGCTAACGCTGAGAGAGAATCCGAGAAAAAAAGTTATATAGGTTTTGAAATTTCAACAAAACACCTCACAACTCATTCAAACCACCTACAATAATTATTCTCATGTATTACCAAGCATATAATTATCATCATTCATCATTACTATGGTTAAATTTTAATTACTTCACATAATTAATCACTATACAATTTTTCATTAAAATCTCATAACAAGGTTTTAATTAATCTTTACATATTAAAAGGGATCGGGTCCCTACAGGTATAACTTGAATCTATCTTTTATAATCATGGCGATTTGTTTGTGTGTATGTTGAATTTGAACCAACTAAAGTTGTCTTTTTAAAAAAAAACTGAATAAATGTATGAGGGATGTGATCATATTTATATTCCAACTATATTCTTAGCTTTTCTCCTTAAATCACATGATAGATACACCACACACACACACACACACACACACACACACATATATGTTGAATTAATGAGAATTAAATTATGAAGTTGAATTAGGAACCAACGACGTTTTATGTTGAATAATTTGGGCTTGATTAACTACTCGGTGAAAGACTGAAAACTTGCGCAAGTTGGGTTCCTTACCCCTTGGGTTAGCCCCCGAATAAGTGAGCTAAGGGTTACCTACCCATCAGCGTTCCCAAGGGAAACGAAAAAGGGAAATTTTTGCAGTGAGTTATAGAGTGTGCTTTATCTATCGGGCTTCGCGTAGCCGGATGCGCGGATAATTGTTTGGGTCTCTATAAGTTGCACCCGATGTCGGTTCCAAAATTAATAATAAAATTGAATGATGTCAGAATGTGGTTAATGAATTAAATGGGAAGGTGAATAAAGTGAAAAGCATACAACTAAATTTGGCTGATTTAAATATAATGTGTGAAACTTATGGAACTATAATGTTATGATTTGTTTAGTTCAAATTCATATCTTATTATGTAAATCGTTGGAATGGGTTTAACTGGAACTAATAAAAACTAGAACTTGGGTACATTCAGATAACTAGCAAGATGGTTTGGAAATAGAAGTATATTCCATATTGTTACAATGAGAATCAATTTGTTATTTTAATTAATAAGGAGTAGATGGGAACATTTGAGTTTGTATATGAAAAGTATATGTTTTGGCTTAATAGCATCTCCACACTCACGCCTCACATATCATGTATTGCATCATATTTAGTCTCTATCCTACGAGTTTCAGCTTATATCGTGTAAATAAATATTTTTTAGGCACCGATGATCAATCAAAGTGTTAGAATATTTCTTGAGGTGTTGAAGTTGTTTTATGGAATTATGTGAAGATCATGCTCATAGAACTTGGTTGGGTGGTGTAGAATTTTGAGCTTGTATTTGATTTTGAAGTTGTAAGTGTGTGGGTAAAGTTTGGAGGGAAGAAAGAAACCTTATAACTAAATCTTGTTTTGATTTCTAAGTACTTGGTCTTGTATAACATGAAGAAAATTTGTATTCGTTTAATCTTTTGGATGAAGATAATTATGTTGATGTTTGAAAAAATTTAAAATATTAGGATTGTTAATCTTTGATTTAGTTTCGAGTTGTGTTTTGCTATTGAGATCCAGACTATGCTTGTGTGTATGATATTGATTGCGTTATTATGGATTATTATGTAAATTGGGATTATCCAAAAAATAGAGAAAATTCTACCGAAATTTTTAAAATTTCTACTTAGAATATATCTTAAAGTTCAGGGCATCATATCTTTTAAAATAATTTAAATTCAAAGATTTTTTCTTTAAAGGAGGTTCTGACTATGAATTGGATTTTGTAAATGATTTTCTATCGCTTCTTCTATAATGTGGGGTTGTTACGTAGGGTTCACGTGCCTCGAATTTGGAGGCGTTACACCCTAGAACCCTGAACCCCGGCTAGAATCATCTAGGACATAGGGTTGGGTACCCTAGGATCCCGGACCCCTATGACCCTAGACCCTTGGGATTCTGTAGTCTTAGACCCAGGATCCCGGGACTCCCAGCCCTAGAACCCCAAGACCACGAAACCCAGGACCCCAAGATCCCGTAGCCTTGGACCCTAGGACCCTAGGACCCCAGGTCCCTCGAACTCCTGGGCCCGCAGACCTCTAAGACCCCTAGATACCTGGGATCTTGTAGTCACAAGCCTTGGGACCCCTAGACTGCTAGACTGTGGGACCTTAAACCCCTAGACCCTGGAATCCTCGGGGACTCTAAATCCCTAGACCCCTAGGACCTTGGACCCTGGACCCTCGAGACTTTGTAGTCTTGAATCCCAAGACCTTCTGACCTCAGGACCCAAGACCCTAGATCCCCAAAACCCTAAAATCCCAGGACCTCGGGACCTTGGGGACTGCTAAACCTCAAGGACCTTGGGACCCCTGGACCGCGAATCCCTGGAACCCCAGGAGTTTAGAGCTTTAGACCCATAGACCCCCCAAGACCGCTGGACCTAGGACCCCTAGTGCCCTGGAAACCCGGACCATAGACCGCTATTAGATATTTGAGGTGAGGGTTGTCGAATGTGGTGAATTGCTGAGAGCAGACGAAAATGGATAGGGGTGTCAATTGGAGGTTTATATACGAGGCTAATTAAGTAATTTTATATTTAGTCCCATGGGATTTGTTATCCCTGGATTATGCGTCCTATCCTTCTATGAGACTAATTATTTCCCAATCATTGGGATTGGGAGTTATCCACAATAATTAGTTCCACCACTATTTTAATAAATAAACATGTAATTAAGAAATATCTGACTAATGGTGCAATCCAATGTTCTAATTCCACACTTCAAACATGACCTATGTTCTAATTCCAAACTTCAAACATGGCCTATAGACACGTGAACCCTAAAAGTGGAATGGCATTATTAGTGGAAGGCAATGACATCTCCAAAATGGTTTTCTTCTTGCTTGTAATGTTGTCATTCTTAGCTCATTCTTGACCTTATGCTTGTGTGTATGAACAACAAATTAATCGGAATCAAAGAGTGACAATTGGGGACAGTTAGGGCATGGTCCACCTAACTAACATGCATTTATGTACAATGAAGAAAAGTTAGATTTGAATTCTTCTTAGTCGACAGAAAGAGTGAGAAACCAAAATATTACCAATTTAGACCCGTAAAATGTTCATTTTAAATAGTAATACAAAAGTTGTAATTACCAAATGAAGCTTTCAAAATTATAATATTAGGTTCAATTTGACAACGTTTATGTTTAATATTTTTTATCTTTATTTTTAAATTTTTTTATAAATCTTAAACAAAAAAATGTTTGATAATTATTTTTGTTTTCAATAAAATATAAATAGTTTTCAAATTTTACTTAATTCTTGTAAACAGAAAAAAAAAAGTTTTCACTTATTACACCCTCCAGCCACCCCCTTCGATCATCCCCCCGGCCATCGCCTCCGATTGCCCCCTCTAGCCACTGGGACTACTACATTCGACCCTTATTTCCTGCTACCACCTCCGACCACTAAATATGACCACTGCATATAGCCACTGCCTCCAACTACTACCTTCGGCTAACACATTTTTATGCTAAACATATTCGGCTAACACGTTCAGTCACCACCCCCAACTACCACTTTTCAAACATTTTTATGCCAAATATATTTTTATTTTTATTTTTAAAATAAATAAAAATATATTTTTTGTTTATTGTAAACAAAAGACAAAAAATTATAAATATAACCAAACAGGGACTAAAGATTTTGTTTACGAGTGTTTGAAGGGTATTTTTTTCTTTGAACAACAAAAATAATTTTCATTTTGATAGAGAGAGAACTGCACTTACAAATAAAAGAGAGAGTTTTCTTATTGTCCGGCCAGTGCACATTTGGAATTCTTACGAATATGAAAAAGAAGATAACAGAGAAAATAGTAAATAATTGTTGAGATACTGTACTGCAACGTGTACTATGAAAAGAAATGGACAAATTTTGTAAATTGAGTCAAATTTGTCAAACTGCTCGATTTTGTTTTATGAGGCGATTTGTTTCAAGATTTAAGGAATTATAAATCATTTATTATGATTGGTTTCATAGACTAAGTTCTAAGAACCACATACAACCGAGTGGAACTGTTATCAAATTTCACTATATTCATAGTATGTTATGTAAACCAAAATGTTAATTAATTTTTTATTTTATTTTTACATTTCACTTTTTATTTTCTTTCATAATTTCCTTGTTTTTGATTTGTCTTTGCCCATTCGTGACAAAACAGAGAAGAGACATATTGTTAAGGGAAAAAAATCATCATTTGTTTTCAATATTGGATTGATTTATTATTTCTACATGGCACATGCTTTTTATTTTTAGAGTTTATTGAATTTCAGTTAAGTGCCCATAAATTTTAATACTGATAAGAGTTCTAAGCTGTCTGGTTTAGATATATTGTTTGCCAGAGAATTGTCAAAGTTGGATACTTGTAAATTTTGGAGATCTATATAATTTTGACAATCTTTTAGACCAAACTCAATCAAGTTATTTTGTATGTTTGAGTTATATTATATTAGGACCTTTAAATGGTTTAGAAAATACTATTAACAATGTTTGGCCAAAAAAAAAAAGATTTAGTTCCAATAATTTTAAATTAGGATATCTTACGCTGATGCAGAGTACATAGTTGTAGTAATTCAATGCCAATTGAGCACCATGCCATCAGTGTGCTGAGGGTGTTGGAGCAAACTGTCAAGATCCTATAATTATATCAATGATTTTAGTCAAAAAATAACTGGACGGATAAATGCTGAAACAAGTTTTAGATTAAAATTTTTGATATCAAACAATCAAAATAAAATCCGGTAATACTCCTAAAGTTAGTTTTAGGATTATACCTTTCGAAATCTGATATGATAATTTCGGTTGCTGTAAAGATTTTTAGTCAACGATCCGCTGTGATTTTTGACTTCTAGTCAAATCTCTGACACAAGCCTTCTATTGTATTCCTGAACACTAAACACGAACGTTGTAATGCCCAAACTTGTAACACCAAAACCCCACGATACGAATGGTAAAGAAACCCCAAAAATCAAAGTCTTTAAACCAAAAACGACTCAAGAAGTTCAACGGAACCTAACTTTTTACTTTCTCCATAAATGAATGAAGTAAAAGAGAATTTTTCACTTGAAAACAAACCCCCAAATGTACCGATATATGCCCCGAAGGTTTCCCAAAAGCCACTTAACACAAAAAAAAACCCTTTTTAAAGCAAAATTTCAACAATGTGCCACCAAGCGGAGCCCGCTCGAGCGGACTCCTCACCGCTTAAGCGGTGAGGTACCCGAGAGCAAACTGCCAAAAATCTTGAAATTTTTCTAAGGGTAGAAACAAATACCCATTTTCCTCATCCTTTGAGCATGGTTTTCATAAATCAAAAACCTAAAGTTAAAACATGCAGTTAACTTTGAAATCACGTTTCACGTCTCAAAAACTGGAAAATCGACATTTTAAATCATAGAAGTTCCTTCAAGAACCACATAATCAACCCAATATAACCACTCGATATCTCACATGCATACAGTTCATAAATCCATGGCCTTACGACCTTACAATGAATTATTATCGAGTAAAATAC
Source organism: Heliamphora pulchella (assembly GCA_032270985.1). Classification (NCBI taxonomy): domain Eukaryota; kingdom Viridiplantae; phylum Streptophyta; class Magnoliopsida; order Ericales; family Sarraceniaceae; genus Heliamphora; species Heliamphora pulchella. The sequence continues at coordinate 1,115 of JAULJZ010006630.1, read as the reverse complement.
ATTCTCCAAATGTAGGAATGAGAAATACATAAGCAACTTTAGATTTCCCAAGTTTCTTCCACAAACATACAATTCTAATCAAAATAACTGAATTATGGGGTTCAGTCGATTGATGTCCTGTTAGGGCTGTTTTGGTTGTTTTGGGAGGTCTTGTTGTGACCATGGGGGTCTGTTATTGTTTTGTTATCGTCTTCAGAGGTGACGTGGTTTTGTTAATCGAGGTGTTGGTGCATGGTTAGATGCGAGGTGTTGGTGCATGGTTGTGTGCGTGGTGTTTATACATCGTTTGGTGCGGGACGTGCTTTGGTTCAAAGTTCTTTTTCTAAAAAAGGGGGTTTTAAAAAAAAAAGGTGTTTTGTGAAAACATTTATAAAAATCATGTGACGACATTTATAAAAATCATGTGACGGGAGGTTTGGAGTTGGCCTTCGGGTTAGGTTTTATTTTGTAGGTTGTTGGTCGTCCGGGTGAGTGGACGTCGGGTTGCGTGGCATATGATGTCGTGTTAGGTTGTGTGGCATGTGATGTCGTAACGGGTTATGTAGTGAGTGGTGTCGCTATATGAAACGTAGTGTTTATACGTCATTTTACCCACTTAAAACTCTAGTTTTATTTATGCATGTTGTAGGACAAATATGTGGTCTTGGTGTATCTAAAACTCTGGTTTTATAGTGCGCGTGTGTGTAGAGTGATATGGACGAAAAAGTGGTTCGATTAACGTTAGCTCTGGTTAACGATGGACGAAAATGTGGTCCGATAAATATTAACTCTGGTTAACAATGCATGTATATGTGTGGGAATCTGAGCGATGAAAAAGTGATCCTAACAATACATCTGTGTGTAGAAATCTGAAGGACAAAAAAGTGGTCTTGAAGATGCATGTATTGTGGGTATTGCGTCGTATGGGTGGCATGTGTTGCGTGAGTTGCATGTGTTACATAGGTTACTCTGGTTAACAGTACATTGAAGATATCTGTGTTGTATGTGGGGCTCGTGCGAGTCAATGCATATATCTATGTTGCATGTGGGGCTCGTGGGAGTCGTTATATATATTTGTATTGCATGTGAGACTCGCGAGAGTCGATCTTTGCATGTGATGAATTGTAATATATATA